>SZWC01015695.1:36191-48007 GCA_023375785.1 Penium margaritaceum | reverse complement strand
GGCTTCCACGCTCGTTGCTTAAGTCAGCTGCCCCCTCAGTCTGCTGCTCTAAAGTCTAAGTCTGGAAGCTCTGGGTTTTGTTACTCAGAAACGCACGCGCCAGAGTTAGCGCCAGAAAGCAGCTGAAAACTGACAATGACTGAATAGGAATGAAGAATAAACAGCAATGGGGGACCCCTCCAAGTTCTAGCCCCCCCCCCCAGCTCTGTAGAGCTTGTTACTCAGTCCATCAGCCAATCAAAAAATAGCTCAGTTCAGGCTGGCAGGTTTTTCTCGGTGAGGCCTGCCAGGCAGCCGACAGCCCAAAACCCGGGCGTCGTCCGTTTTGCCTGAAAACTGGACCATACCATAATACCAACGCTGCAAATGCAGCCGTGCGGTCAGAATCTGCTAGAAAAATAGTAGCGAGGAATTATGGCAGCCTAAACCCAAATAGTGCCCACGACGGTTTATGCTGCCAAACAGGGTCATCCAACACGCAACTAGGATCCTAGGCAGTGCACGACGACGCAGACACGACAGTACGTGCTGGACGCATGTAGACAGCGACTGCGGCGGCAGTGACTGCCGGCAGTGCGACCGCAGAGGAGGCCTGCCGATGGAGCTGAACACGTCACCAGAGAGAGGAGGCTCCAGCGAACCGCGAGACGACTTCAGCGTGCGTCGGCTCCACCGGACGACACTCCACCGGCGTCGAGTCTCGCCGTCAGTCATCTGCACGCCGATGTACACAAGCTGGGAGGACACAATAGAGCACAATGAGCGCAAACAACCAACACTCCCCCATGACTCACAGGCGTAGTGCACATGGGCGGGCAGAGACACGGTCAACATCCACACTCCCCCAAGGCATGTAGAGACGCAAGGAGACATAAAGAGAGAGCCACTCACGGACGCACGCCGACCGAACTCACAGCCTTCTTGAACGAGTCGCGCTTCAGTGCCTTAGTCAGGAAGTCAGCCAACTGCCGTGTTGTCTCAACCCACACGATGCTGATGCTGTCGTCATGCAACAATGAACGCACATAGTGATACTCAACGTTGATGTGCTTTGTGCGTGTGTGATGCACGCCGTCATTGTCGGCGATGGCCATGGCACTCTCATTGTCACAATGCAACGTGATGGATGGGACAGACTGACGCAACTCGGACAGCAGACGACTTAACCACACACTCTCACACGCGCCTGATCTAAGAGCCACGTACTCATCCTCAGCAGTGCTGCGTGCAATGCATCCCTGCTTGCCACTGCGCCAGGACACAGCCGTGCCGCCAATCAGAAAGATCCAGCCTGTGCGACTCTTGCCGTCCGGACTGCCGGTCCAGTCGCTGTCGGTGTAGCCCACTGCGACAACATACGGTTGATGGCGGAACATGAGACCTCACCGAGGAGTCGAGACGACATAGCGCAGTACTCGGATCGCGGCCTCGTGGTGGAGGTGACGCGGCTCCTGAGAAAATTGGGCCAGGAGGTTGACGGCGAACGCGATGTCTGGACGCGTCGTCGTCGCCAGGAACATCAGTGACCCGATGACTCGCAGGTACGTGGTCACGTCAACTGGCTCCCCCACAACAGCTGGGTCATGACTCTTCAGTTTCACCTGGCCATCACGCGACATGGGTGAGGATGCGCTCGGCACGAGTGGCAGGTCCTCGGCGAAGCGAGTCGACAGAGTCTGCACATAAGCAGCCTGATGGACATGGAGGATGCCCTGGGAACGATCATGCTCGAGCTCCATGCCAAGGAAGACTGGGGCAGACCCGAGATCCTTCATCTGGTAGGTGGCGTGCAGCATGTCCTTGATGCGCTGGATGGTGGCCGTGTCTGGCGACACAATGAGAAGGTCGTCGACGTACACCAGAACAGCAGCGAAGGTCTGGCCACGCGGACTGACAAACAGTGCAGGGTCCGCGGTGCTGGGCTGGAGCCCACCACAAAGGAGCGTGCTGCTGATCTCCTGATTCCAGCACCGAGGCGACTGCTTCAGGCCATAAAGGGCCTTACACAGGCGCCACACTCTCCCGGTGCCGTCCTCAAAGCCTGGTGGCTGCACCATGTAAAGCTCCTCACCCTCCAGTGAACCATGGAGAAAATCGTTGCTCACATCCATCTGATGCAGCTCCCACCCATGCTGGGCGACCAGGCTAAAGAGCGCTCGGCTGGGAAGGAACCGGCCAACAGGGGCAAAGATCTGGTCATAGTCGGCCCCAGGGACCTGGGCAAACCCCTTGGCAGTGAGGCGGGCCTTGTAATTGTCCAGGGACCCGTCGGGTTTTTACTTGCGCCGAAAGACCCACTTGGCGCCGATGGCCTTCCGACCTGGAGGAAGGTCGACGAGGTCGTACACGTGGTGCTGTTGGATAGCAGCGAGCTCNAAGAGCGCTCGGCTGGGAAGGAACCGGCCAACAGGGGCAAAGATCTGGTCATAGTCGGCCCCAGGGACCTGGGCAAACCCCTTGGCAGTGAGGCGGGCCTTGTAATTGTCCAGGGACCCGTCGGGTTTTTACTTGCGCCGAAAGACCCACTTGGCGCCGATGGCCTTCCGACCTGGAGGAAGGTCGACGAGGTCGTACACGTGGTGCTGTTGGATAGCAGCGAGCTCATCAGCGTAGGCAACGTCCCAGTGTACGGCCTCAGGAGAGGCTCGTGCCTCGCGTAAGGTGGCTGGGTCCTCCGGGCGTGCTGTGGAGCGGACTGAGAGAGCGTGTCCCTCTCGCGCCCCAGGTGGGATGCGCGCAAGGGCAGCCACGACAGCGTGCCGATGCTCGTGATGGAGCATGGCGTAGCCCAATGCGGAGCCCGGGTGCAGATCGGCAATGATGGCCGAGGTGGTCAGGCCCAGGGCCTTGGTGCCAGGGTCCCCGCTCACGACCGTGGGAGTGGAGGAGGCACGTGGAGCCACTGGGGGTCGAGGCGCCGCCGAGCGCGGTGCCTCGACCCCCGGTGCACGCTCACCGACGGCCTGGGTTGGAGGCTGCCGCCAGGGCCACGTGTGTAGCGTGGCAAGGCGCGCAACGACGCTGAGTCTGACGGGCCAGTGGAGGAGACTGGGGTTGTCGGCCCGGAGAGATCAGTGGACACGGCAGGGGCTGCTGGCCCGGAGGGACCAGCGGACGCGACTGGGGCAGCTGGCCCGGAGGGACCAGCGGATGCGACTGGGGCAGGTGGCCCGGAGGGACCAGCGGACGCGACCGGGGCAGCTGGCTCGGAGGGACCAGCGGGAGCGACTGGGGCAGCTGGCCCGGAGGGACCAGCGGACGTGACTGGGATAGCTGGCCCGGAGGGACTAGCGGACGCGGCTGGGGCTGCTGGCTCGGAGGGACCAGCAGACGCGGCTGGGGCAGCTGGCCCGGAGGGACCAGCAGACGCGACTGGGGCTGCTGGCCCGGAGGGACCAGCGAACGCGGCTGGGGAAGCTGGCCCGGAGGGACCAGCGAACGCGGCTGGGGCAGCTAGCCCGGAGGGACCAGCGGACGCGACTGGGGCTGCTGGCCCGGAGGGACCAGCGGACGCGGCTGGGGCAGCTGGCCCGAAGGGACCAGCGGACGCGGCTAGGGCAGCTGGCCAGGAGGGACCAGCGGACGGGACTGGGGCTGCTGGCCCGGAGGGACCAGCGGACGCGGCTGGGGCAGCTGGCCTGGAGGGACCAGCGGACGCGACTGTGTCACCCGGACGCGGTAGAATGGAGGACGGACTCACCACTCCTCCACGCGACGGGATAGACACAGACGAGCCGGAGCAAATGAGGTCGCGAGGAAACAGGTCCTCGAAGAAGAGGGCATCCCGGGACTCGATGATGCAGTGCCGGGAGGGGTCCCAGAAGCGCTAGGCCTTGGACTGATGAGAGACACCGAGGAAGGTGCAGGGACGGCCGCGGGGGGAGAGCTTGCCACCCTGCTGCGGGGCGGGCAGCCAGACAATGGCGACACAACCCCAGACACGAGCAGGACGGAGGTCAGCGCGCTCACCGCACCAATGCTGGTACGGCGTGGACTGACGGGGAAGGGGACCGTGGGGAATCCGGTTCCAGACCCAGGTCATGTAGGCCATGGCTTCAAAGTAGAAGCCCTCGGAGAGACCGGACTCGACACGCATGGTGCGGACGGCGTCAGCCATGGTCCGGTTCCACCGCTCGGAGACACCGTTCTGGGCGGGTGTGTAGGGCGCCGATGTCTCGTGGTGGATGCCGCGGGAGGCGAGGAAAGTCGTAGCCTCACCCATGTACTCGCCACTGCGATCGGAGCAAAAGCGGCAAAGGGAGCGGCCACACGCGCGCTCTGTGAGGACAAGTCAATCCTGGATGGCCCGGGCAACATCGCTCTTCTGCCTAAGACAGAAGACCCAGCGATAGCGAGAATAGTCGTCCGTGAGGGTGAGGACATAGCGGCCGTGCTCGCCGACCGACTCGATGGGGAGAGGGCCCATGACATGCGAATGGACAAGGTCGAGAGGGGCAGATGCACGGGAGTCAGACAAGGGGTATGTGGACCGGTGCATCTTCCCCTGAGCGCAGTCAATGCACTCAGTGGGGCACGGGAGAGGGAACGTCTCCGGGTCAAGGCCAGAGGCAGGCCGGGTGCAAAGCATGCTATCCACAGCGGCAGAGTGGACGTGGCAGAGGCGGCGGTGCAAGAGGTGGGTGTGCTGAGGAGAGAGCGTACTGGTGACGAGCATATGGCCTGTGGCGGCCGACGAGAGGAGGCGGGAGGAGAACAGGAGAGACGAGGAACATGCCACAGGTTGTCACGGGCAGTAGCGTGCAAGACGACAAGACCAGACGGACGCAACGACACAGTGCCAACACCACGCGAGTGGACAACATCCATGCTCATGCGGTCAAGGGAAGTCACGTACAGGAGGCTGAGCTCTAGACCAGGGACGAAGAGAACATCGGTCAGGAAGATGTCACCAGCAGGACCACGAAAACAAACGACGCCAACACCACGGACAGGTAACACCAGGCCGGAGCCTGTCCGGACACCGGAGACATCGCCGACAGGACCGAGCATACTGAAGGCCTCACGAGAGGCCGTCATGTGATGCGTGGCCCCGGAGTCGATGATCCAGGTCGTAGCAGGGTCTTGGATCGGGGTCGCTAGATCGCTAACGGTCACATGGCAGCAGGCGAGGGACGCGGACGCGGTGGACAGAGGCACGAAACGGGACTGCCAATCGTCAAGCCAAGCAACATCATCAAGAAGAGGGGCGGAGGAGGCCACGGGCGACGATGAGACAGACGCGGAAACAGGACACGACCGCAGCTCAGTCTCAGTCATGCAGGGCTGGGCAGGAGGGCAGGAGGTGATGCAACTCGCACTTCCCTGGGGAGGAGGGCGAGGCAGGCCGAGCTGGAGCGCAATGAACTGCTCTAGCTGACGCTCACGAGAGGAGGGCCCGGGAGCGTAGACGGAATGCGGAGTGACGGTGCTGGAGCCCGGGTAGTAGGAGGACTACGCCGGTGAAGGGAGCGGAGACTCCGACGGCTGCGGGTAGTACTACTGCGGCGCAGGTGTCTGCGGGACAGGCGGAGCTGCCGGAGTGGTAGAGCCGCTTGACGAGGTCAAGGTGGAAGGGCCAGCAGCGACGACGGCGGCAGAGGCGAGGCGGCGCTCCCGCTGGCGCCGCATGGTAGCAATGACGTGCGCCTCGTCCGTCGGGAGAGGGCACGTGTACCACTCGTGCCGGGGCTGACCACAGTTGTGGCAGACCGAGCCACCACTGCTGGACCCAATCGACGACTGCTGGTGCTGCTGCGGCTGACCCTTGCCTTTCTTGTTCGGGCTCTTCTTCTTCTTCCCAGACGACGACGAGGTAGCTGCGGCGAGAGAGGCGACAGCCACAGAGGCAACGGCAGGGGAGGCGACAGTAGGGGAGGCGACGGCAGGGGATGCGAGCATCTCCGTGCAATGGAGCAAGGACTCCTGGCGAGCTTCCTCAATGCGGAGGAAGAGCTCGTATGCCCAGGGCATGAGGGTGCCCTGGCTTGCCATGGTGGAGAGGACGTCCTGGGGGTAGTGGACGAAGATGTCTGCGTAGTCTCTAGTGGCGCCGTGCTTGATGGTGAGGAGCGCGGACAGAGGGGGCGGAGCAGATGTGCCGAGACGACGGAGGATGTCCTCCGCCCGCTGCCAGTAGGCAGTGACCGTCTCGGTCGCCCCCATGTGCAGGGAGTTGAACTCCCGGAGCAGACGGCTGATCTCAGCGTTGCTGGACAGGCGATGGGGCCTGGTGAGGACGTGCCAGGCAGCTGCAGGGTCTGGGATGTCGCCATTCGTGACGTCGCCGAGGAAAGGCTCTAAGGCCAGGCAGGAAGCTGGAGGGGCGACTGGGACGAGGGCACGGACGGCGCGACCAGCGTCATACAACTGGTCAGCCTGGGTGGAGTCATAAGGGAGGGTGTAATATGCCGAGAGGCCCTCACCCTCCGCCCAGATCCGGAAGTTGAGCTCCCAGCTCCGGAACTGCTCGCCGGCCTGAAGCGGCGGCGGCGGCGTCTTAAAGTCCTTCTGCCTTCGGCAGGCACCCGGACTGGGGCGAAGGACGGAAGTGACTGTCTGCCGCTTGCGCTGAGTCTGCTGCTATGCCAGGTAGTATGTGGCAGCAGACACAGCTGGACTGGCGTGCCCTGGAGGGACAAACGATGGTGTACCACTGGTGGCAGTCCGGGCGGCTACCGGCTGTAGTGCAGCAAGCTGCTGCGTCAGGGCGGCGAGCTGTTGCTGAAGAGCCGCAAGGGGGTCAAGATTGCCGCCGACGGCACTAGCGGGCGGCAGCTGCTGCTACTACTGCTGCTGCTGTTGCTGCTGTGGAGGGGGCGACAATCCTGCTGTTGCGGCGGTGGCTACTACTGTATGGGCGGCGGCTGCTGCTGCAGCGGCGGTGGCGGCTGCTGCTGTAGAGGCGGCGGCTGCTGCTGCTGTAGCGGCGGTGGCTGCTGCTATATGAGCGGCGGCTGCTGCTGTAGCAGCGGCGGCTGTTGCTGGATCTGCGGCGGCGGCGGTTGCTGCTGCTGCAGCGGCGGCGGGTGCTGCTGCTGCTGCCAATGCTGCAGCAAGCGCTGCAAGAAAGGAGGGGTGGGGGTCCCCCCATCAGAGGAGGACCCCCCCTCGCCTGGACTATCAGCCATGCCTTGGTGTCCCCCCTTTTTTTTGTAGTTGCTTTCCCCCTTTCCCTTTGTTCTTTTTTTTTTTTGTTGATGATGTCAGCAGTGACGTCAGCAGTGACGTCAGCAGTGACGTCAGCAGAGGGGTGCTGACGTCAGCAGCGGGGAATGTTGTGGCCGCCACTGCTGTTGTTGGTGCTGATGCTGCTGTAGCTGCTGCTGCTGCTGCTGCTGCCGCTGCTATTATTGCTGCTGCTGCTGTTGTTGTTGCTGCTGCTACTGCTACTGTTGCTGCTGCAGCTGCTGCCGCTGCTGCTGCTGCTGCCGCTGCTGCTGCTGCTGCTACAGCTGCTGCTGTTGTTGTTGCTGCTGCTACTGCTGCTGCTGCAGCTGCTGCTACTGTTGCTGCTGCTGCTGATGCTGCTGATGCTGCTGCTGCTGCGGGTGCTGCAGCTGCTGTTGCTCTTGCTGCGAGCTGCAGCAGCAGCTGTGTCTGCTGCTGCTGCAGCATCGAGCTGCATCAGCTCGCTGCTGCTGCAGCTGCTGCGTGCTGCAGCAGCTGCTCGCTACAGCTGCAGGCTGCTGCAGCGGGATGGGGGATTTTTTTCTCTTGTTTCCCCTTTTTTTTCCTTTTTTTGTGTGTTTCTCTTGTCATAGCGGGCAGCAGTCTACTGCGAGCAGCGGGCTGCTGCTCGCCCAACAGCAGCGAGCTGCTGCTCGTTGCCAGCAGCGGGCTACTGCTCACTGCTCGCTCGCTGCGAGCAGCGGGCAGTAGCAGCCACGGCTGGCAGGTGCTGCTAGCTGCTGCTGCTGCTGCAGCTGTCGGCTACTACAGCTCGGTGCAGCAGCTGCTGCAGCACGCTACTGCTGTTGCAGCTGCTGCGTGCTGCTGCTGCTGCATGCTGCTACTGCGTGCAACTGCTGCGGGCTGCTGCAGCCGGTGGCTGCTGCGGGCTGCTGCTGCTGCTGCACGCTGCGACTGCTGTTGCACGCTACTGTTGCTGTCGCTACAAGCTGCTGCTGCTGCGGGCTGCTGCTGTTGCTGTTGCGAGTTGCTACTGCTGCCGGGTGCTGCGAGCTGCTGCTTCTGCCTTCTGCTGCTGGTGGTGCCAGTCACTGCACCTGGGTGACGTTGCCGCGTTCGTCGTCGCCCACAACCGTCAGACGCCGCCTGCCGCTCACCTCCTCGCGTCACGCGTGGGGGTCAGTGCTGCCAAAAACTTTCGGCAGCAT
This sequence comes from Penium margaritaceum, assembly GCA_023375785.1. Taxonomy (NCBI): domain Eukaryota; kingdom Viridiplantae; phylum Streptophyta; class Zygnematophyceae; order Desmidiales; family Peniaceae; genus Penium; species Penium margaritaceum. The sequence continues at coordinate 39,671 of SZWC01015695.1, read as the reverse complement.
TTCCCCTGGCCCAGTGGCCGTGGGAAAAATTCTGACGCCGCCACCAAGAGGGTGAATTCTGTCGGAAAAAATCCGGCAGCATTTCCCCTGCACTGGCGCACATGGAAGTCCGCCGGCGTTGTCTGGCACCTGTTCGCCAGTCTTCTGCTGTTGCTGCTACGCTCAAGCTCTGATACCAAGCTAGAAACTATGCAGAATGTTGGGGCAGCAGTGTTGTTGATGCAGCGTGCGGACTTCCACGCTCGTTGCTTAAGTCAGCTGCCCCCTCAGTCTACTGCTCTAGAGTCTAAGTCTGGAAGCTCTGGGTTTTGTTACCCAGAAACGCGCGCACCAGAGTTAGTGCCAGAAAGCAGCTGAAAACTGACAATGACTGAATAGGAATGAAGAATAAACAGCAATGGGGGACCCCTCCAAGTTCTAGCCCCCCCCAGCTCTGTAGAGCTTGTTACTCAGTCCATCAGCCAATCAGAAAATAGCTCAGTTCAGGCTGGCAGGTTTTGCGGTGAGGTCTGCCAGGCAGCCGACAGCCCAAAACCCAGGCGTCGTCCGTTTTGCCTGAAAACTGGACCATACCATAATACCGACACTGCGAACGCAGCCGTGTGGTCAGAATCTGCTAGAAAAATAGTAGCGAGGAGTTATGGCAGCCTAAACCCAAATAGTGCCCACGACGGTTTATGCTGCCAAACAGGGTCATGCAACACGCAACTGGGACCCTAGACATTTCACAACGACCAGACACGACAGTACGTGCTGGACGCATGCAGACAGCGACAACGGCGGCAGTGACTGCTGGCAGTGCGACCGCCGAGGAGGCCTGCCGATGGAGCTAAACACGTCGCCAGAGAGAGGAGGCTCAAGCGAACCGCGAGACGACCTCAGCGTGCGTCGGAGCTAGAAACTATGTAGCATGTTGGGGCAGCAGCGTTGTTGATGCAACGTGCGGGCTTCCACGCTCGTTGCTTAAGTCAGCTGCCCCCTCAGTCTGCTGCTCTAGAGTCCAAGTCTGGAAGCTCTGTGTTTTGTTACTCAGAAACGCGCGCGCCAGAGTTAGCGCCAGAAAGGAGCTGAAAACTGACAATGACTGAATAGGAATGAAGAATAAACAGCAATGGGGGACCCCTCCAAGTTCTAGCCCCCCCCCAGCTCTGTAGAGCTTGTTACTCAGTCCATCAGCCAAGCAGAAAATAACTCAGTTCAGGCTGGCAGGTTTTCTCGGTGAGGCCTGCCAGGCAGCCAACAGCCCAAAACCCGTGCGTCGTCTGTTTTGCCTGAAAACTGGACCATACCATAATGCCGACGCTGCGAACGCAGCCGTGCGGTCAGAATCTGCTAGAAAAATAGTAGCGAGGAGTTATGGCAGCCTAAACCCAAATAGTGCCCACGACGGTTTATGCTGCCAAACAGGGTCATGCAACATGCAACTAGCAGTGCATGACGACGCAGACACGACAGTACGTGCTGGACGCATGCAGACAGCGACTGCGGCGGCAGTGACTGCCGGTAGTGCGACCGCCGAGGAGGCCTGCCGATGGAGCTGAACACGTCGCCGGAGAGAGGAGGCTCCAGCGAACCGCGAGACGACCTCAGCGTGCGTCGGCTCCACCGGACGACACTCCACCGGCGTCGGGTCTCGCCGTCAGTCATCTGCACGCCGATGTACACAAGCCGGGAGGACACAACAGAGCACAATGAGCGCAAACAACCAACACTCCCCCATGACTCACAGGCGTAGTGCACATGGGCGGGCAGAGACACGGTCAACATCCACACTCCCCAAGGGCATGCAGAGACGCAAGGAGAGATAAAGAGAGAGCCACTCACGGACGCACGCCGACCGAACTCACAGCCTTCTTGAACGAGTCGCGCTTCAGTGCCTTAGTCAGGAAGTCAGCCAACTGCCGTGTTGTCTCAACCCACACGATGCTGATGCTGCCGTCATGCAACAATGAACGCACATAGTTATACTCAATGTTGATGTGCTTTGTGGGTGTGTGATGCACGCCGTCATTGTCGGCGATGGACATGGCACTCTCATTGTCACAATGCAACGTGATGGATGGGACAGACTGACGCAACTCGGACAGCAGACGACGCAACCACACACTCTCAAACGCGCCTGATCCAAGAGCCACGTACTCAGCCTCAGCAGTGCTGCGTGCAATGCATCCCTGCTTGCCACTGCGCCAGGACACAGCCGTGCCGCCAATCAGAAAGATCTTGCCTGTGCGACTCTTGCCGTCCGGACTACCGGCCCAGTCGTTGTCGGTGTAGCCCACAGCGACAACAAACGGTTGACGGCGGAACATGAGACCTCGCCGAGGAGTCGAGACGACATAGCACAGTACTCGGATCGCGGCCTCGTGGTGGAGGTGACGCGGCTCCTGAGAAAACTGGGCCAGGAGGTTGACGGCGAACGCGATGTCTGGACGCGTCGTCGTCGCCAGGAACATCAGTGACCCGATGACTCGCAGGTACGTGGTCACNTCAACTGGCTCCCCCACAACAGCTGGGTCAGGACTCTTCAGCTTCACCTAGCCATCGCGCGACATGGGTGAGGATGCGCTCGGCACGAGTGGGAGGTCCTCGGCGAAGCGAGTGGACAGAGTCTGCACATAAGCAGCCTGATGGACATGGAGGATGCCCTGGGAGCGATCATGCTCGAGCTCCATGCCCAGGAAGACTCGGGCAGACCCGAGATCCTTCATCTGGTAGGTGGCGTACAGCAGGTCCTTGACGCGCTGGATGGCGGCCGTGTCTGGCGACACAATGAGAAGGTCGTCGACGTACACCAGAACAGCAACGAAGGTCTGGCCTCGCGGACTGACAAATAGTGCAGGGTCCGCAGTGCTGCGCTGGAGCCCACCATGAAGGAGCGTGCTGCTGATCTCCTGGTTCCAGACCGAGGCAACTTCTTCAGACCATAAAGGGCCTTACCCAGGCACCACACTCTCCCGGTGCCGTCGTCAAAGCCTGGTGGCTGCACCATGTAAAGCTCCTCACCCTCCAGTGAACCATGGAGAAAAACGTTGCTCACATCCATCTGATGCAGCTCCCACCTATGCTGGGCGACCAGGCTGAAGAGCGCTCGGCTGGTAGAGAACCGGCCAACTGGGGCAAAGATCTGGTCATAGTCGACCCCAGGGACCTGGGCAAACCCCTTGGCAGTGAGGCGGGCCTTGTACTTGTCCAGGGACCCGTCGGGTTTCCACTTGCGCCGAAAGAACCACTTGGCGCCGATGGCCTTCCGACCTGGAGGAAGGTCGACGAGGTCGTACACGTGAAGCTGTCGGATAGCAGCGAGCTCATCGGCGCAGGCAGCGTCCCAGTGTACAGCCTCAGGAGAGGCTCGTGCCTCGCGTAAGGTGGCTGGGTCCTCCGGGCGTGCTATGGAGCGGAGTGAGAGAGCGTGTGCCTCTCGTGCCCCAGGTGGGATGCGCGCAAGGGCAGCCACGACAGCGTGCCGATGCTCGTGATGGA
>SZWC01015694.1:33432-45835 GCA_023375785.1 Penium margaritaceum | reverse complement strand
TCGCTGCCGCCGCCGCCCGCTGCTGCTGCTGCGCTGCCGCGCTGCTGCGCTGCTGCTGCTGCTGCGCTGCACGCTGCTGCTGCTGCCGCTGCTGCCGCCGCTGCCGCCGCTGCTTCTTCTGCTGCAGCTGCGCTGCGGCTGCTGGTGCTGCTGCTGTCGCTGCGGCTGCTGTTGCCGCCGCCGCCGCTGCGGCTGCTGCGCTGCTGCTGCCGCCGCTGCTGCTGCGCTGCTGCTGCCGCGGCTGTTGTCACGCTGCTGCTGCAACTGTGGTTGCTGCGCTGCTGCTGCAACTCAGCTGCTGCGGCTGTGGGAGGACTGCTGGCACCGCCGCAGCCACGCCTCTCTGCGTGGTGGTACGCGTCGCTGCTGCTGTCTCTGCAGCTGCGGTCTCACGTTGACGGCGGTCGACCGTCTCCAACGGGTCCCGGAAGATCTGCTGCAGCGGTGACTCTCACTGCTGCTGCTCTGCTGCGTCTCTGCTGCGCAGCTCGGTGAGATCTGTCTCACAGCTCTGATACCATGAGAAACTGCTAGGAAGCTTCCTAGCCTTGCTGCTGCTGACGTGGCGACACTGTCCAGTCAGCTGACGCACTAGCAAGCAGGCAGGTGCAGGAAACAGCAAGGATCAGGCTAGGGAGACGCGCAAAGTCTCATAAGCTTCAATAGCTTAGTAAATGCAGAGAGANGCTCTGATACCATGAGAAACTGCTAGGAAGCTTCCTAGCCTTGCTGCTGCTGACGTGGCGACACTGTCCAGTCAGCTGACGCACTAGCAAGCAGGCAGGTGCAAGAAACAGCAAGGATCAGGCTAGGGAGACGCGCAAAGTCTCATAAGCTTCAATAGCTTAGTAAATGCAGAGAGAGATGACAACTGACAGGTCCAGGGCATAAATACCTGCCGCGGCGCACGGCGGGTGTCGCACGCGGCAGTCCAAGAGCTGTCCTAAAACCGGCCCAAAACCACTGTTTTGGCCGTAACTCTGCGCACACATGTCAGAATCCTACGCCGTCTGAACCTAGACGTGCAAAATCAAAAGACGCACGCAACGACTGGTCACATGCATGCATCCACCGACTGAAAGCGAGTATGTAATGCAAAAACATGCAAATGGGCCTCATGCCCAGTCCGCCGAAAGGCGCCTGCAAGACGTAGAAGTCACAGCAAGGAGTCCCGGTGACATCTGGGGCTCTGGAACAGTGGTCGGTCAGCTCCAGACGGGTAGTACGCCGCCTGTCGTCGTGCCGGTGTCACCAGGGCCGCCTGCCTCAGGGATCTGCATGAGTATGGACAAGGCCGAGTGGTCATAGTAAACTGTACAGGAACGGCACAAAGCACAACAATTGGTTCTTCCCAAATCTTGGGGTTCTCACGGCCTGCAAATGCCCTAAAAAGAGGGAGGACATCACCTTGAAGATTTTTTATGACTTCTCCAACACCAACGACTCAAGTCATATGTCACTAAGAGACACGAGATGCACCAAGAGGACTTAAGAGGAGGACAAAGAAGAGAACATGACAAACAAGAAGACAGGAAAAGTGAGGGAGGAGCGCGCAAGGTTGTAAAACCTTAGTTATGATAGACCCCCCCTCCTCAACATTTTCACTAGTGCTCCATTTCTTATAGTCTCTTGGTCTTATTCTTCTTTTTTTTCCAGGCCTTTTTGACTTGCCCAATGACGTGAGCCATGGCTGTTTACTATTACCCACGACATTCAGCGAACTCTGACTACTTAGATTTATAGTTATTTTCTACCACGTGATTGTGGCAATAGTGGCGGCCCAAAAAGGTACGAATGATCTCTATAATTTCCTCACCAATAGTGAGAGCAAAGTGTTTTGGAGGTGACTCCTCCTCGGGGTCGTGGGATGACCCTCTCAATGATCTTCATGTGCTAATTACACCAGTGATAGAATGGCAAGTGCGCAAATCTCCCAGACCCACAAGGCGAAGGTGGTGACAGTCTCACCACATGCCCTTTACGGAATCTACACTTTGAAAGGAGTAGTTTTGGTAGAAACGGAAATGTAAGAAGGGGCTATGGCCTTATTGTGCGTTGAAAGCCTCTTAAGGAGCCCTTTTTCAATTCCTTCCTAGATTCTTCTCTTCCCAAGGGAGCTTCATACAGTTTTTGTGGATAGGGTAGGGACTACCCACTTCCTAACCACCAATTGGGGTAGTGCTCCTTCCCTAGACCACGGAAATGGAAGGCCTAAGATCACCCTAAAAACCGGGAAGGGAACACCTTGAAGATTTTTTGGCAGCTTACCCAACGCCACCGGCTGAAGAGAGACGTTTCTAAGAGGTGCAAGAGGTTTCAAAAGAAGTAAAAAGGTGCAAAGGCCCAAAAAGAGAAGATCAAACAAGAAAGAGCGGGTAATAGAAGTAAGCCACGATAAGAAAGGAAAGGAAGAGGAGAATCTTTGCCTCTTGTCATCCTTTCTTATAACTTACCTTTTGTGAACAAAACTCACATGTCCCTTGATATTCCTTTGCCATGATTTCATGTTTTTGGTTTTTCTTGCAAGTTTTCTTGTTTTGTGAGTGACAGTTACAAAGATTATATTAGAAACATATGATACTGTGCTCGTTGTAGTGGCATAGAAAATAGATTATTCTTTACCACATGCTCGTGCCAACCGTGGCGCCCCAGGAACCTAGAATTACTAACACGTGCTTGTGTCATCCAAAAAAATGTATAAACATAGCAGCAAATACAAAAACTACCTTACCAATCTTAAGATTAAAGGCGAAGTAGTTCTTTGAGTTACCAAGAAACACTCACACGAGGAAAACATGCGAGTTTTATGGCAAAGTTGCATGGAAAGCACATGTCCATCCAAGAAGAACAAGGGCATGGTGGCGACAACCTCACCACACGCCCTTGATGGACCCTAGATCCTAGGAGCTGTCTCCGTGTGCATAGTTTCCAAAGCAATAAAAACTGTCTCACCGAAGGCAACTTGTACTATAATCAGGAAGGCCAAGAAGTGTGTAGAAGTGAAAAACATTTGTGAGCATATCAACTTATACGTGGGTGACTTCCACACAATAGAGGACATGCTCAAGGAGGACCACCCAAACGTGGAACCGGACAAAGACTACGACATCAATGATAGTTCAGGTAACGAGGATCACAACCCTCGCCATCTTCATGCAACAGATTCAAGCTGATTTCTTGAGAATAATTAGTCACACCCTGAACTAGAAGAAATTTCTAAAAACATCGAGGTTTTCAATAACAACAAAGGTGCTAAAATCATCCACTCAAGAAACTCTCATGGACACAATTTTGATAATGCCACAGCAAAGGAAACTTGTGCCACGAGTTAGAAGCTTGTTAAGACAACAGCCGAGGCGATGAGATAACTCAAATTGTGGACTACTGATGGAAGCACGACGTTACTTGGAGGATTGGGGGAAGATTCCTTTCCTATAACGTGGCAATCATGACAAAATTCCATGTCGCCTCGAGCTTCGTCACGATCGACAACCTCCTCTAAAAGGTTGTTCTTCTCAGAGGTGTGTACATGAACCGTCTCCTCTTTTAGTAGCCAAAAGCACACAAATAATCTGAGGACCTCGAGGCTATCATCAAGGTTCCAATGACATCATATCTAAAGTTGTGTTTACCAACCTACTAGCCCACCTCGGCCAAAGCATCATGGACCGCGATCGTGATCTTCAAGAACAGCGTGTGGCTGCTCACGATGTAACCCGCTGATGCGAACCCCCCTCCCTAGTCTCCCGTCGGGTTCGGTTGTGGTTCATCATGTCCTTCTCTTCTAGTAGAGGAAAAAAAGGGAAGAAGCATGAAAGTTGTTACACGATTTTCACATTTTAGCTTTCACATGTGCGAGTTTCAAGGTTGTCAGAGCATACATACACAAAATTTGAAAATGATTGGATCGGCAATGCGTTTGCAAACCGTAGGCCAAATGCATAGGCCATCCTGAGTAAAGCACTAAAGTAGAAGAATTTGCAACGAAGTTGGCCAGATCTGTAAGCCGACCTCCGAAGTAGGGCGAGATTTGTACCGGTTTAGGTAGGTTGGCTCTAGGTTTTTGGGTTACATAATAACCTATTACAATCGGTTCGTGGCCAAACGATGCTTCAAGAAAACCGTGATTGGTGGATCGGTCATTTTTCTGACACAACCACCCATGAAGGTGCAAGAATCAGTCGGACTGTACGCTCCCCCACGTCCGCGGACGCCTAGCCAGGGTCAGCCCAGAAAATAACAATCACGGACATCGACCTAGATGTCCGGACAGACTTTGGATAGCATAGAATGACCACTCTAACGCCAAGACAAAAGGGTAAGGACTATACGTTGGTTTGGGTACAACCCCTCCAGTCCATGGCGAGCAAAATTTACTATTGTTTCTTCCCTCTATGTCGCTCCTCCTTGGCCTCGCCTTGTCCTGTTTCACCGAACTGGTCGTCATGCTAAACTCTTGAGACTCTTGAACCCGGCTTCAAACACAGCCAAAATGCAATGGAAAGCAAAAAATTCAACCACCATCATTGTAGCGGGAGGGCCGGTTCGGCCCTCCCTCCTCGCTGAAGCGAGGGGTGGTTGCGCACCACCCCTCGCGTCAGCGAGGGCTGGCCGGCGGCCAGCACTTTGCTGGCCGCCGGCCAGCTCGCTGCCGGCCGGCTGGACGGCCGGCGGCCGGCCAAGTGACCGGCCGGCCACCGGCCGGCTAGCCACCAGCCGCCGATTGCGGCCTCAGCCCGATCGGCGGCTGAGAGGCCACGAGGGCCTCGAGGGCGAGGCCTCGTGGCCTCGTGCCCTCGCCCCCCCTCGCCCTCCTTACAAACGAGCAAGAGAGGACGAGGGATAGGGGGAGCGAGGGTGAGGTGAAATTCGCTGGCGCGAAATCGCCAACGTGCCTCGCACGCGACAATTTTGCGCCAGAACGACAAAATATGAATCGAAGTTCGTTTACGACGAACTTCGACATAAAACGAACGAAGTAACTCGTGCGAACACACGAGTTCGAGGTAAACCCCCGGTTTGGGTCCCAAAACCAGGGGTTTGGTGAAAAACGGAAATGGGCCTCCGGAGACTCGAAATATTCGAGTCTCCCTGCTCTGGGTCATTGATGACGATTGCCCCTCAGTCTTGCGAAGGGGGTAAACCCCTGACACGGACTGAGAACGCCATTCTGCGAACTCCGACGAGGACTTCAGAGCAGGAGCTAGAGACTTGGCCCGTTACCGTGGTTCTCAGAGCGAGACGACCCTTGCGACCAAGGGTTCGACGGAAACGGCGGCTACGACATAGATAAAACGCCACCGGCAGCTGCAAGCAGGAGCAAAAATGCCAGAAGGGACTACGGCATCAATACTTTACGGATTGAAGCGTCGTAAAGTGCGTTGCAGAGCTGAGAAGAAATCCTACTTGTTGCAGCCACTTCCTTCCAGCCTCTTCACACTTCCAGGGGGCTTGGAGGATTTTTGTGGGGCGGGTTGGGGAGTTCCCACCTCTAAAACCACAAAATCCTCCTCATTTTCAAGGCTCCTTCGAACCTCCTTCATCCAAAAATTGGGACAGCGTCCCTCCCCAAGATTAGGGACTCTCACGACCTGAGAGCACCCTAAAAAGAAGGAGGGTGACAATTTGGGGACTTTTGGCGGCTCCCCCAACGCCGCCGGCTCAAGGAGGACGCCACCAAGGGGCGCAAGACGCGCAAAGAATATTCAAGAGGAGGCTAAGGAAGACAAGAAGACAAGACAAGAAGAAAAGTAGTGTTTTGTTCTAGACCTTGTACTTGCTTATCTTCTTGCTCTTTGTCTTAGTTTTGTGAGCGGTACTCACACTTCTTGTTACTTCCTTGTATTTTGATTTTCTGTTTTCCTAGATCCTAGTTGCTACCAAGTGCTGTGAGTCACGGCCTAGGAGTACTAGCTTCTAAACCCACGACCTTGTGCCGACGTGGCGGCCTAGGAAAATAGAAATATAAATTGAAATTGCCTCACCGATCGTGAGAGCAACGCCTTAGGAGGCGATTCCTCCTCGTTGTGGGGTGATCCTCACAACAACCTTCACGTGCTAGTTGCACGAGTGACGGGATGGCAAGTGCCGGACCGTCTAGGACTAACAAGGGCAAGGTGGTGACGGCCTCACCACGAGCTCTCGGCGGATTCCAAGTTTAAGGAGCCGTCGTCACGAGCACGGTTGCCAACCCTAAGGCAACCGTACCGCCAAGGGCAACCCTACCGCCGAAAGCAACCAACGCCAACCTCGGCGATACCGAGCAACGTGCGGAGGCGAAAAGGGTGCTTGACGAGCACGTCGACGTGCACGTGGGCCACCCCCATGCGATGGATGATGCCATGGAGGAGGATCACCCGGGGGGATACACCGACGAAGAGCACGACGTCGACGATGGCGAAGGCGACGAGGATCGCGACCATCGCCATCGTCGTACGACAAACTCGAGCCGATTGCTTGAGAAGGGCAAGACGCCCGCCGCATCGCCTGAAGCTGCCGACGGTAGCAAGACTGCCGAGAGCAGCAAGGTCGTTGAAAGCAGCCACACAGGAAGTTCCCGTGAGAACGAGCCGGACGATGTCGCCGCGAAGGCAATTCGCGATGACCGTCGTAGGCTCACGGAGTTTGTTGTCGCGGCCGCAGGCCGACTCAAGATCACCACCGGTGGTGGAGATGCGGCACCACTCGAAGGACAGGGGGCAGACCCTCCTTCTTACAATGCGACCGCACTGGGGCAAGGCAACGCCCACTCAAGCGTCGTCGCCGACGACAGCCTCCTCCGAAAGGTGGGACTCCTTGGAGGCGTGTACGCGAACCATACCCTCTTGCAGTGGGTAAGGGTGCACGGACAACGCGAGGCCCTGGAGGCTATCGCCGATGCTCTGACGACATCAGAGCTCAAGTTCGAGTTTGCCAACCTGCTGGCCCACGNCCACTCGGAGGAATGGGGGCGGACCCTCCTTCCTACGATGCGGCCGCAATGGGGCAAGGCAGCGCCCACTCGAGCGTCGTCGCCGACGACAGTCTCCTCCGAAAGGTGGGGCTCCTTGGAGGCGTGTACGCGAACCGTACCCTCTTGCAGTGGGTAAGGGTGCACGGACAACGCGAGGCCCTGGAGGCTATCGCCGATGCTCTGACGACATCAGAGCTCAAGTTCGAGTTTGCCAACCTGCTGGCCCACGTCGGGCAGAGCATCACGGACCTTGAACGAGATCGCCAGTTGTAGCGCCTCGCCACCCACGAGGCAAGCCGCCGATGCAACGACCTCGACAAGGCGTTGCAGAGCGTGACCCAGGTGCCGATGCAGTAGCAAGTGCAACGTGCCGCAGCTGCGGAGGCCACTGCCGGCGGCAGCGACGACTTGCCTACCTCGACGACTTCGGGATCGGTCATGAACACGTCCTTCCTCCACAGTGTGGAGATCTTCCGGAAGGGCGTGAAGCTGACCGACTGGCTGAACCGCATGGAGCACGTCCTACGTGTCCACAAGGCTCCACTCAGTCAGTGGGGCGATCTTGCCACGACGCGGCTTGAAGACAAACTCTTCAAGTACGTGGTCAAGGAGTGGACTGCGTAGCAGGCGCACCTTGAGTGGCAGCCCATGCCGTGGGAGGCCTTCTGCGCGATCATGCACAAGAAGTGCACCCAACGTGAGGAGGCGGAGTGTGCCTTCCACAAGATCAAGGACTTCAGGCAGCTAGGCAGCTCGCTCGAATCCTACTTGAGCGAGTTCACCGCACTCGTGGAGGAAGTCGAAAGCTTCATCGAGGGCGATGGAACTCAGACATTCAAGTACCCGGAGTGCATGCTGCTAGAGTACTTGCGTGATGGTCTCACCAGCGAGAAGCTGAAGGACAAGACCACCACGACAGCCACTGGCCAAGCTTGGACAAGCTGGAGGGCGTTGCGCGACTACATGAGTGAAGTGTATTCGGCAAACCCGAAACACTACTCTGATGCACGGCCGAACGCGCGTGCACATCAGGGGCGCGACATGCGTGTGGACACTGTTGGGGCTGGTGGGTCAGCCGGACAGCAAGGCAGGGCCAAGGGCAAGCAGCCTACAAACCCTCCAGCCAAGAAGGCTGGTGGACACAAGGGTCCCGACAACAAGCGCAACCGCGAGAATGACGAGCTGCAGGCGGCGCATGAGCGTCGTAACGCAGCCTTCCGCGAAGGGCTCTGCCACAACTGCATGCAGCCAGGCCACTTTAGGGCTCAGTGCCCTGAGGCTGCTGGTGGTGGACAAGAGGCCTCGGCGCTAGCTGTAGTAGCGACACCTCGTGGGGATGGTGGAGCAGGAGGCCGCGGACAAGGCCATAGACAGGGTCGCGGTCGCGGCAATTGGCCCGGTCGTGGTAACGGACGGTGCCGTGGGGCGGGTTTTCCCCACCCCTGAGTGACGTCAGTGGGGACCACTCAGGGGTAAAACTGGATCACAAGTGTGAGTTCATGTTTTTAGACGAGGATGTTAAACAATTTGAGTTTTTGACGAGTTCAAATTTCTCTGTTGTTTTCTCCCCTCTCATTGAACCTCGTTCTGCACTTGCTGATCAACATTGCCCACTAAATCTTGCATCAGCAGACGAGATGCATGACCGAACCTGCTTAGTGGTGGCGACACCAATCACTGTGTAGGAGTTGTGTAACACAGTGATTGAAGCAAAATCCCTCAAAGCAATGAGTTCAATCACGTTCGTAGTACCTTTAGTCGACGATTTCGACCCAGTGAAATTTAAAGACTGGAAGGTGCTAGCCGAATTCACACGTGCCCACAAGATGTGGACTCGAGTGGGAGAATCATGGGAGTTGCGACGCTCGTCGTACATATTCCGTGTTTATCACAAACTCGGCTTACCATCGTCGAGTCTGTTCACTCGGAAGAGTGGAGGCAACATGACGATGCAGTTCAAAGGACACCTAGCGGGTGCTCCCGTGAACGTACTTGCTGACACTGGAGGGGACCACTCTTTTGTTAGCCTTGGCTTTACCCGACAGGTTGGCCTGAAGTAGGAGCCATCGAATGGCGCAGTTGTTGTCGGTGACAACCGTACGGTACCCGTGATCGGTACTTGAAAAGCAAAAATTTGTATTCAAGGGTACACACAGAGTGTCACGTTGAAGGTACTCAACCTTCTTGACCCGTTTGACGTGGTGCTAGGCGATCCCTGGCTCCGTGACAACAAGGCTCTAATGTGCTTTGAATCAAAGCGTTTGATCCTCCGAAAAGGACAACGCCGCTTTACGTTGATTCCGAGTACGGAATTATCACCGACCCGACTCAAAGTCCATGCCAGCTTGTCTGCAATGCAGGTCAAGAGACGTATTTGACAAGGTTTTCGATACTTCTTGGCTCAGCTGCAGAAAGTGGAGGACGACGTGGCGGAAGACACGCCACAAGAGATCAGATCTCTATTGGCGGAGTTCTCGAATGTATTCTAAGACCCACCGGCTAGGCTTCCACCAGAAAGACACATGGGCCACACGATTCCGCTGCAACCAGAGGCGACTCCTCCGTTCAAACCCATGTATCGCCTTAGTCCAGCAGAAAGGCGAGAGGCCGAACGCCAAATCAAGGAATACCTTGCAAAAGGATGGATTGAGCCAAGTAGCTCGCCGTACGGTGCGCCGATCCTTTTTGTGAACAAAAAGGATGGTGGTTTAATCATGTGCATGGATTACCGGGCGTTGAACAAGCTCATGGTGAAAAATCCATTCCCCTTACCGCGGATTGAGGACCTTTTTGACCAACTCCAAGGCGCAAAAGAATTTTCGTCCTTGGATTTGTCTCAAGGGTACCATCAAATCCGCATCACGGAAGATGATGCGCCAAAAACCGCGTTTCGAACGCACATGGGACACTATTAGTTCCGAGTGTTATGCTTCGGGCTTACAAATGCCCCGACAACTTTTCAAGGAGAAATGAACCAAACGTTCGCCAAGCAACTCGGACAGTTTGTCTTGGTTTACCTGGATGACATCCTGGTTTTCTCCAAATCAATGGAAGAGCACATAGAACATCTGCGCGAAGTTCTCGCAATCTTTCGGGAACAGAAGTTCTATGCGAAAGTGAGCAAGTGCAAGTTTGCACAAGATGAGCTCGAGTACCTTGGACACATCGTCGGCAAGGACGGCATCCGCGTCGACCCACGAAAATTCCAAGCCGTTGTGGACTGGCCACGCCCCGAAAATGTTGGGCACATTCGGTCTTTCCTCGGCCTTGCAAACTACTTTCGACGGTTTATGCAAGGGTATTCGACCCTGGTAGCACCGCTAACCAGGCTCACGCAAAAAGACGTGCGTTGGGAATGGACACCTCATTGCGAGAACGCTTTTCTCAAAGTCAAAGAGCTTCTCTCCACGGCGCCCGTCCTAGCTCTTCCGGATCCATCGCAATCGTGGGAGGTTCGATGTGATGCGTCGGTAGTTGGACTTGGAGCCGTCCTTATGCAGAACGGTCACCCAGTTGCGTATGAGAGCCAGAAGCTCATACCTGTGGAAACGTGGTACACGACTAGGGATCAAGAGCTCCTTGCAGTAGTATACGCTTTCAAGATGTGGCGTTGCTACCTCAAGGGTGTTGAAGGGGGTGTGACGGTCGTGACCGCCCATAATCCATTGGTGTTTTTCCAAACGCAACCGAACCTGTCAAGGCGACAGGCGCGTTGGAGCGAATACCTGAGTCGATATTCGTGCACATGGGAATATCGGCCAGGACGCATCAATGTGGCCGATCCACTCAGCCGGCAGCCTGTGGAAGTTAAAGCAACCACCGAGGGCAGTGGGTGTTTTATGGCCATTGCAACAACATCCGTACAACCACCAGATCCCCCTGCACCTCTGCGGCAACCACCATGAGAGATTATCCATTACAACGGTTTTGTAAACAAGATCCGTATGGGATACTGTGTGGATTCTTGGTTTCAAGACTCTCGAAATCTGGACAAGTACGGCTTGGTGGAGGCCACAGGAATCTTCTGGCACGGAGAACAAGTTGTTGTGCCAAACTCGGGNACCTGCCGGTCGCAGGTCACGTGGGACCCCGAAAGACCGGACAGGCACTCTCAGACCACTATTGGTGGCCAGGGTGGAGTGTCGATGTCCGTAAGTATTGCATGACATGCGACCCATGTCTTCGAAATAAGGCAAATAACAAGAAGCCTGCTGGACTCCTCCAGCAGCTTCCCATTCCTGGGACTCCATGGGAGTGCGTCAGCATGGACTTCATTACTGGTCTTCCGGACACGGCCCGTGGCCATGATGCAATACTAGTGGTTGTGGATCTTTTCACGAAGATGACACACTTCATTCGTACAACCACGGACGTGAACGCAGAGGAGACAGCTCGTCTCTTCTTTGAGGGTGTCGTAAAAGTACCACGGCTTGCCGTTGCGCATTATCTCCGATCAAGATCGAAAGTTTGCTAGTAAGTTGTGGCAAAAGATGCACAAGTACTTCGGCAGTGAGTCGCAAATGTCGACAGCATTTCACCCTCAAATTGACGGACCAACAGAGCGCATGAATCGCACCCTGGAGTAGATGCTCCGCATGTACGTGGACCCTGCCATGCATGATTGGGACGAATTCCTAGCACAGGCAGAGTTTGCGGTGAACAACTCGGTGAACGAGTCCACACAGTTCACACCGTTCGTGTTGAACAGTGGTCGGCATCCAGTGGTACCCTCTACATTGGTGAAGATTGGGAGTACAGGAGGGCAGGTTCCTTTCGCTCAAGCCTTTGCGGAGCGCATCGACTCCTTGTTACAAGAGGCGAAGGGTCACCTTCAAGCAGCTCGGCAGCGACAAAAGGCATATGCCGGCAAAGGTCGCCGGAAGGTGTCGTTTGACATCGGTGACAAAGTGCTGCTCAGCACTAAAAACCTTCGGTTGAAGTCGCCAGGGGCAAAAAAACTTCTACCAAAGTGGATTGGGTCGTTTCCCATTGTGGCACGCATTGGGCCAATGGCATACCGATTGCTACTTCCGCCGAGTATGAAGATACATGACGCTTTTCGTGTGAGCCTGTTGGCTCCATACATGGCAGAAGGAACCGTTCAGCCACCGCTAGCAGTCCCGGTTGCCGACGGCCAATATGAGGTCCTTCGCCTACTCCAGCACCGAGAGCGTACTCTTCGGTCGCGCGTTGTCAGGGAGTACCTCGTTCATTGGGCCGGTTGTGGACCTGAACATAATTCATGGGAGCCCGAATCTCGGTTGCCCACAGGGGTGGTCAACAAGTACTGGAGCGAGCTTGCAGCTCGCACGGATCGATGCGTGGCAGGAGGTACCACCTGAACACGGAAAAGTGAACAACATTCCCACAGGGCAGCATTCATGGACAGCGACCATAGGAGGTTGGGGACGCCCAACATAGTTGTCGCGCGGACGCTCCAGCCTAAAGGGG
>SZWC01015694.1:0-10976 GCA_023375785.1 Penium margaritaceum | reverse complement strand
TCTCGCCATTGCGGAGAACTCTGGTGTTTTTCATGCTCGCACAAAGCACATTGCGGTTGAGCATCATTTCGTTCGCGATCTGGTGGAGCGACGCGTGATCTCCATCATGTGGGTTGGCACTGACTTGCAGCGAGCTGATTTCTTGACGAAGGCACTTGCACGCGGAAAGTTCCTGGTGGCCATTCGTTCTGTTGGGCTTCGCCCCGTGCGTGACAGTGGTTGAGTGTGGGCTGTCTCATCTGTCTGTGTCACTCACTATGTGGATGTACCAGTGCTGCACGCGTATGGACATGCGTACCATCGGGTCATGGGGGAGTGTTGTGATTTGTGCCGTTTCTGTACAGTTTACTGTGACCACTCGGCCGTGTCCATACTCGTGCAGATCCCTGAGGCAGGCGGCCCTGGTGACACCGGCGCGACGACAGGCGGCGGCCTACCCGTCTGGAGCTGACCGACTACTGTTCCAGAGCCCCAGATGTCACCGGGACTCCTTGCTGTGCCTTCTACGTCTTGCAGGCGCCTTTCGGCGGACTGGGCATGAGACCCATTTGCATGTTTTTGCATTATATACTCGCTGTCAGTCGATGGATGCATGCATGTGACCAGTCGTTGCGTGCGTCTTTTGATTCTGCACGTCTAGGTTCAGACGGCGCAGGATTCTGACATGTGTGCGTAGAGTTATGGCCAAAACAGTGGTTTTGGGCCGGTTTTAGGACAGTTCTTGGACTGCCGCGTGCGACACCCGCTGTGCGCCGCGGCAGGTACTTATGCCCTGGACCTGTCATTTGTCATTTCTCTCTGCATTTACTAAGCTATTGAAGCTTATGAGACTTTGCGCGTCTCCCTAGCCTGATCCTTGCTGTTTCTTGCACCTGCCTGCTTGCTAGTGCATCAGCTGACTGGACAGTGTCGCCACGTCAGCAGCAGCAAGGCTAGGAAGCTTCCTAGCAGTTTCTCACACTATTTGTGGTCCTATGGTGGCTGTGTCTTCGGATGCATCTTACACGTCAAAGACTCATTGTTTGTGGTTTGATTGGTCAGGTGAAATTCACTGCCCTCCGTTATCTTCTTCTCACCAGTGCATGCAAGGCAGAAGGTTGTGCAGTCAATGGATTGAAATGCCATACTCTAGTGCACACAGGCTGAATTTCTCAGCCGCTTTCAACAGTCATTGGTGAGACATGTTATTCATTTGCAAAGCGAAAGCTCTCTGTGTGACCAGAGTCTAGTGACAAGTGTTACTAATGCTGTACGAGCACATTCAACATGGTACTTGAATCCTGTGCTTTGAAGATGATGGCGAGTAACCTGTCCAAGTCATCATCTTCAAAGCACAGATGTTGTTTCTTGTCTATGAGGCCCCATGCTTTGCGGGTCCTACAGTGACATCCTTGGACATTCGCAAGTGGGCTGCAGTTGATCTTGGCGTCTCTTCACTTTGTTGTGAGATCCTGCGATGCTTCAGAAGCCGTCTGTGAGAGAGAGCAATTCTCATGGCCTCCTCATGCCCCATGACGTGCTTCAGTTCAAACACCCATTTGCTTTGCATGAGAGGCATGTGCTTGGCCACCCGAGGCAGGAGTGCAAAGAACATGACTGCACAGAGCCACATGGTGCACGCGATGTGGTCGTTCCTCATGGTCGTCCCTGCCTGCCACCAGGTGCAGACAACAAGAGGAGAAGGAAGACATCCTCTTAAGCTCTCGCTCAGGATAGAAGACAGATGAGCAGCTATCAGTCGGGGATAGCAAGGAGCACAATGCTTTCGGCCACATGCGCGTCGTTGTCACACAGAGCATGCAGGTTAACTCAGGCTGCATCTCTCCAGGGCAATGTATTCACGTAGAAGAATGTGATCCTTTGTGAACAGCATGTCACCCACTGAATGTGATATCCTTTGCAATCCCCAAGGTAACAACTTTGTCAACGTGGTCAAAGGTGTCGATCATGATAATGAAAGACCTTGTTGGGTCGAAATGTGTTTTTGATGCTGGCATGTGCAGGTAAACACGGACGCACCAACAACATTCAGTGGTCGGGCTGGAGAGATGCATTCTCGATGGTCTTACATAGCCCGGCCACCGCTGTTGCACCAGAAGAGGCGGGTCAAACTAATAGAGAATGCTGCTAGTGCTTTTCTCCACGAGTCACACAACGTGAAGTCATTCAGCCGCTAGGCCTCGTCTGGCATCAAGGTCAACCGCATGAAGCAACTGTTGATTACAATTTCGTACCTCTGACAACTGGAAGCTCCGCAAGAAGAGAGCTGCTCACTGGTGGTCGAGGAAGGACCACCAGTCGTGCTCACGTTAGTAGTCAACCCGTTCTTCTAACTCTGGGCTGCTGATACAGGTTCGGCGCTCGGTGCTAACATGCAACAGTCTTCTGCCAGAAGTGACGATGGCACTGCTGACATGCACCAGAAGGGGAGGTTTATGATATCAAGTCAGTTTGTGTAGTAGGTTGGGCTTCTACTGAGTGGAAGAACCTCGGGTGGGGCGGGGGAGAATTAGAGGCCGCTGCGAGAGCTTCTCAGAAGAGGATGTTCGCCTCAGAGGCGTACTCGTGAATCACGGATCGTGAATGTGATCGTACTTGAACTGCTTCTGAGGCCACAGTCGTAACCCATGCGGATAGCTTCGCTAAAATCGCTGGGTTTCCAGGCCACCAGTAAAATAGTCCGGTATGTCACGGTTCTTGCGAATCGCGAGTTGCAGGAGGGCTGCTCGGAAATTTCCGATTGGAGGGCTCTCAGTGCGGTGCGTCGCAATGACGACTTCCGCCAGATATTTTGCGAAATCGCGGTGGCGGCGGCGGGGCTTCCGGGAGAAAGCTGGATTGTGTCTGTTGGAAATCTTCTGGTGACAGCGGAATGTCGCAGATTCGCACAATGCGGACGTAAAGACGTCATGTGAGTATGTGACGTGATGCGGACCGCAGGACCTCGCGCGCGAGATCCTGCTCCAACTGAAAAGTGCAAGTCGCCTCTTTTGATGGAGCCACTTTGCACTTCCGTGCACGTGAAAGTGGCAGGAATCTCTTTCGCTGCTTGCGCTGCATTGCACGCGCCCACTGTGCTGACTCCTGACAGTGAACACTGCTGACATGGCGCCGACAGGTCACACGACAACAGGGTTGTCGCCACTTGTCGTCATTGACGAAAAGTGGACGTCGTGAGAAGGGCGTTCACCGAAAAATGTCTGTTTCAGTAATCCGAAGTCGGACCCGGCCGGAAATGCTGTGAATTGGCAGGAGGACAGGAAGCTTTTTGCACGCGGATTGCATTGCAGGAAACCAACAGAGACTGACACTGACAGTCAAGCGGTAGTAGGAGTGGCAACGTGTGGCAAAACCCAATGGCAACGCAGCAATGGCGGTGATCGGCAAGCGTCCCACTCAGCCGCAGCAGTGGAGAAGGAGAAGAGATAGCAAAAGCACGGGTGCAAGGCGCCGTGGCACACGCCGTGAACGTCGCCTTCACGTCTGGTTCACTCGACACCCTTCACCCGCCGGAGCGCATCGGCGGCAACTTCCGGGCCCAAGAAAGCATGGACGGGCAGTCGGGTGTGACCTGGCCCTCGTGCGGCCTTTCACGAGGTCCTTCGAAAGGCCAGAATTTGATGGGCTCCAAGATACTCACCTTGTCACCGCCCAGTGAGAACTTCAGGTGGGGCGGTCTCACACCGTAGCAACTCAAACCCCCCTCGCCACGTCAGGGGGGCGACGCAAGCTCAACTTGAGCTCAAGTCGTCGCTGAACATGAAGAGAGCCGCGAACTTTTGGCGAGGCGACTCGCAGTTGCTAGGGGTTGCTACAGCCTTGGAGCTATAGCAACTCGGCAGCAACTCCCGAGTCGCTCCGCCCTGATTCCATCGTTGCTCACGTAGTGAAGTGACGAGACGGACTTCTGTGCATGCCGGACTCGCAAAACCTGAAGAAAAAGTGTTGTCGCGCACAGAAACGCTGACTGTCGCCAACTCTCACATGGTGCAGCTACTAGGCCGTCCGGTATGAGAGCACCTAGCTAGCAATACCACCATGCCTTTCTATTTGTGATTTCTGCCACAAGACGGTATCTTCCACGGAGTTTCACACAAAAAAGAAAAAATTGCGACCATTTCCTTAACGAGAGTGTTGCGTTCTTGGAAAGGGATACCAAAAAAACACAACATTCTCATAATGCATGCACATGCACAGAAAAAAGATTTTCAACCAAGAATTCAAAAGGTTTTAAGGACATTGTAACACCTCAAACAAAATGCAGGGTAATCGCATGTGATAAAAAAACAGACACAAGGGGAGCAAGCATGATGAACGTAGTGGTGGAATTTCCAGGTCTACATCAGCACACGCTCATTTAAGGACAAAAAAATGGCCAAGAGCAGTGGCTAGCCGAAATTCTCCATACCCTTCAAAAAGCATACAGAGAAAATCGAATTCCGGTACCTGAAGCCCACTCCACCGAAATACAACATAAGTTCAATCGTCAAATTAGGAAGCAAACACATGCAAACAGCAAGAAAATCTGCATCACGAAAAATTTGAAGAGAACCTAACAGCAAGAATGCAATATGTATAGGAGATGGTCTCTCAGCTTTACCAAGCACCTCTAAATCGCATTAGTGACTTGATGAGGCAGTGCGCTTAAGAAGCAGTCCCTCCAACAATTTCCAATCCAACCTCTCTATTTCAACACGCATTCACTAACCCTCCAACAGTTTACACATTTGTACCTTTTGGAGGCTTGAACTCTTCGACTCCAAGCTAAAAAATCCCAATCCCGATGAGCATAACAATGACCTTTAACACCCTAAAAACAAACAAGATGTGCACAGAAAACTTCGTTGTTGAAAATTTGTCTCATCTGACTGGAAGACTTTAAGAACTACCTGTTTGCATAAGTTCTGTTACTTTCTCAATGGCCAGTGCAGGCCTTTTGGCTTGAGGGAGCCCATCTCATAGCTATAGCTTGACCACATACCCAATCCTCCACAGAAGTATTATACTACACATTCAGCAAACCCTCTGCATGCAAAAAGACATCGCCGAACATGCCTATATCTCATGAAGGTACCTCAAGCAACAATTTAGACAGGTGACCACGAAACAATTTTGCATACTCACCAACATGTCGCACAGTCACACCAGCCATTTTAATAACAATGTGAAGAGCCTTATCAATAGAGCAAAGGACATCTGTGACCACTTGTTTTCAGAGACCCCCCTTGCTCTCAAGCCCTCTTCGTCTCCTACGCCTTGTATAGACTCAGTGACAATTGAAAAAAAAAATTGAAGTACATTCTACACTACACTTTGTCTCATACTCTTACAGAAATCTTTTTCTACACGATGCTACTTGAAAAGCAATGTTGCAAGTACCGTAAAGGATGGCACATTCACCAAAGGTTTCAAACCCTTTTCTACTGTTGTATTAGCCAAATCCCGGGTAAAAATACTTCTGCACGTGGTCGCCTAAATTGCCAGGTTGGTGTGTTGGAAAATGTCCCATTCGTCAAGAAGATCAGCTTTGGCATCAGCGTGCAAGGAAATTCCCTTCATCATAGCTAAACAATCCTAGAAATCAGATGTTGGAAAACAGATGGCAGAGTTTTCACTACCCCAGCACCCCAGCACCCCAGCATAATCTGCGATAGCCAATTTGGCTGCTTCTTTTACACACATACTTCTTCGCTATAAAGCCCTCAACATCATACAGGACCCCCCAAATGTTTTTTTTTCTTCTTTTTCATGTGGTCCATAACTTGCCTGAATATACATGGGCAAATAGAGTGATTGTTCTTTATGAACATGCCCTTCAATATGGCAGGTTGAACAACACAACGAGTAAAACCTCATCAATCTCTCTCACCACGACTCCAAGATGTCCTTGAGAATGAGCTTGAAATCATTTTGGCTTGTAGCTCATCTCCTAGAGCGTCAATCCAGGCTATAATGTCGTCATCTACATTCTTTTCACTGCCACCAAACATTGCTCCCCTCCATTCAGCTCCCCAAAACTATGGAAAACGCCATACAGTCACATGTAGATGTTGTACCTAGAAGGGGTACATACGGAAAGATTATTTTATGTAACAACAACATGAAACATAAAGAAATGGTGTCAGAAGGTGTCAAGGCTTGTGCCATGACAACAAGGAGGACCTGCCACCAAGCCCTCAAAGTCTCAAGCAAGGATGACAAGCCAAATGAGAAGCAGGAGGAGAAAAAATTTCTTCTGTGTAAGGGAGACATTGGATGCAGTGGGGTAAAAACAATAGGTTATCCTGTTATGCCATTCTTTCTGCCTAAAAAAAGTAGTAGCTTCTATAGCATCTAAACATCTTCTATCCCTAGAGCCAAAGCAACAAACATCTCAACTAGGACTCAAGTTTTATATGAAGCCTCAGATCCTACCCCAAAATTTCAGTGCTTTTTGTAAGCAACATAGAATACCTACCCATCGACGATATTGGCGACCTAAAACTTTGTGCCCACAACAACATTATTGTCACTGGCTTTGATGTGTTGTACGCACTTCACAACTTTGCACCAATCATCTCCGTAGGAAAGCTGACGATTAAGGAACAATGATTCACCACGAATAGAATACAACTCTACATCATCCTGGTCTCAGAAAAACTCATTACAAACATAGAGAATCAGAGTAATGGAATTATCTAGCTGTAAATTCATCCCCTCTGTGTACCTCAGCCATTCCGATCAGTCAGCTTGCCTCCACAAAACCTAACAGCATTATAAATCTGGCATCTCTGTCTCGGTCATATCAACAATCATCGGCTGCAACAGCTAGAACTTAATAACCCGGACAATGGTCGCACCATCTCCAAATATCAACAAGCCCAACCTTTCATAGCTTGCTTTAAAGCAGAGCTGACACACCAAATGTTTCCTACCGCAGCAAAGACTGACATTATGAAGATTTACCACCTTGTTCCCATGGATATATCTAGAATCTTTGTTAGGTATACCACTAGACACAAATCCATTATGGTATCTGTCGACGATGCTACGAAGAACTCGTGAACATTTGCACTCGTGATCCGTGATGCTTTTGTGGAGACATTCTGTGATTGGTCCCACAAGTTGAATAAGAAGCCATCACCGAACCTCAAATCATTTGTTCACACAATGCTTTAGAGTTAACCAACAACATTTCTGTGAACTTGCTGGGAAAACATGATAGAAACAACAATATTCTTACACCCCATACTCTGCAATAGAACGCTGTCACGAAAGGCTACAGTCGGATTGTACAAAAAAAAAATCAAGTCCATGTTACTTCCAGCACAATTCCAAGACTCTTGGTGGCAATCAGTATTCAAGAAATTTTGTTAAAGGATCAAATGGACACAATCATTCTACCAGCAATAACAACCACGTACAAAGTATGGTCAAACTTGAAGCCTTACATCAGAATTCTTAGAACCTTGAACTGCATGACTCTCTACCACATCCCAAAACAACATTGACACCCATTGGATGACAAAGCCGCCTGGGAGATCCACATTGGTCAAAGTGGAACAAAAAAGGCCTGGACAAGTAACAACA
Organism: Penium margaritaceum; assembly: GCA_023375785.1. NCBI lineage: Eukaryota > Viridiplantae > Streptophyta > Zygnematophyceae > Desmidiales > Peniaceae > Penium > Penium margaritaceum. The sequence goes on along the minus strand of SZWC01015694.1, from coordinate 3,407 downwards.
CAAAAACCTGCCACAGCATCGGCAACTATGACATTGTTTTCTATGAGAATCTGACCTACAAGACCTGGATTGAGACAGAGGCAAAGACACTAGGAGATAATCCTTGGTAGAAGCATCAATGTTTTTCTACATTTAGAAGAGATGGAAAAGAATAAGTTATAGAACAGAGGCTACAACTGGCACACGACGAGACGAGGAAGGTGGCAACAACCGTTCCGATGAACTGTGGCAGCCATCGCCTGACAATCAGTGAGGGCTTTTTCTAATACCAACAACCAACATGGGACCCCTCTGGTGGAGGGGATCAACGATGGGTGCAATGGGACGAGGCTTGGGGAGCCATGCACCAAATAACAACACTTATGGTACTTCGAAAACCTCTTGTAACAACAAGTCAAAAAATCAACAGAACTGCTCCCGCATTATTCCTCACAGCATCCACCCGGAAGAAGCACATGCCATGCATGCTTTCCTACCAAAAAAATTGTCGCACTCACAACATCAAAAGGACCTACCGCCAGAACCATCTATCATCACCGAAGCTATTTTCAACACCAGTCTAGTATTTACTGTTTTCAACACTAAATACGAGAAGGAAATACTCAATACTGACTACCACAACCTTATGGACCAAGGCATCTAGAAACTCTGTGGAGCCTCCAAGACACTAAAATGCTAGAGTGAAGTGGGTTTTCCGGGTCAACGAAGAAACATATGACAGTCTTGACAGGTTCAAAGCCTGACTCATTACCAGAGGCTTCACACAAATACCCAAAGAAAATCTTTGATACTTACGCTCCAGTGAGTCGTTACACAACCTCATATATGATACTTTCTATTGTAGGAGTTAACGACTAGGAGATAATTCAACATGACATGAACAATGATTTATCCAAGGGAAAATATACACAACCATTTACATGATACAATCACTGGGCTACCATGATGGAACAATGAAAAGTGAAAAAACTTGTAAAAGTTTACGGGTACAACGGGAGCGCGCTCCTCCTGTATCGAGAACTACGTAAAACTCTCAACAATTTTGAATTCACCACCTCTTCTTACGACAACTGCCTCTTCCTACATCAAGGCACTACAAAGTCATCACCGGACTACTATTCGCTCATTTACGTCGATTGCATTCTCATCATTGGGCGAAGAAAAGACCTCACAAAAACAAGCAGGTGTTTACCATCTGCCTCAGACAAGAGGTGTATTGACTTTGTTCCAAAATCATGCCAGACTTTAGGTTCTACGTCCACATGAACATTCATCGTAGTTTCTAGGTGTGTACCATCCGCCTCAGACAAGAGACATATCCTACTGCTCTTTAGATCATGGTTTTAGTTTCCCTTAGTTCTAAGATCCATGATTTAGATGAAGATATGTATTTTTGACACAATCTGGTGGTCCAAAATGGTCAAATTCGTTCACAGTTGCTACTTTGATTCCAATGAACCAAGCTAGGTCATGTCCATATTCGCTCGTTCATTCAACATACATGAAGGGGATGGGTGAATGACTATGTACGCATTGAGCGTTGGCTGACATCATAGTCATTTCAAGTGAAACTCATACTTCATTCATAAAAGTCTGTCACATATTCAATAATAACAAATGTTAGTAAATTGATGGGGCACTAGGACACACAAAGAAAACTTTCAAATGAATCAACATCACGGAAAAATGTTATGACATCCCATTATCCTTAGAATTGAATAGACGTAGGCTCACTCGACAAGGCAAGTTTACTTCTATGCATCAGATTCCTCATGCACGCAACAAGCTGCACCCGACCTGGTCCACAAATTACATCCGGCGTCTTACTTCATACAATAAGATCCCTTCTTGAAAACTTCCTAAAAACTAGAGCGTACGTAAAAATGTTATGAGGTAACATCAACCCCAAAACTTGTTTACGACACATCTACTTTTCTTCAGCTACATTGCTACAGCAATGCTTTTTTTGCGGGCCATCTCCAAGATTGATGCAATATCAGAGGCTAAAATGGGAGACTTGGGACAAAGACCATCTTCTGGCCGAGTAAGACACAAAGCCATGCCACAATCAGCAATACCACAATGAAGTGCATGGCATCCACAAAGGCAATTCAGTGGATTTCCTACTCATGCAACCTCTTAAAGAAATCGATTTCTTGCAACATGCCCCTACACCCCTGTTCGTGGAAAACGTGTCAACCATCAACTTGACAGATTCAACACAGTTTAACAACCTCACCAAGCACATCATTTTGAAAGGTTGCCGGATTCCCTCCAACACCAAATCTCGCCGTGACAGTTCTCTTAACTCATGGACAACACCAAATATCTATTTTTCTTGCAAAGAGCATCAACAAGGAGAAATATGCGCACTATATCTGGCGTATTGGACAATAGGCAGAAGGTCATTTTACTTCCACCGTAATATTTATATGCGTACACAACCTCTCATACCCTTCTTTTGGAATTACAAACTTGTATTTCACATGAATGGCCTCTAACAACCTTAGGATGAGAAATCGTGGATGTACGTACTGGCCTTCAGCAGATGATTGCTTGGACCTTCTTCCGAATAGATGGGGCATCCCATCTTGACAATGCTCCAACAGCAGAATATCCCTTTGAGGTTCCTTGACCCAAGACATTGGATGATAGGCCTAAATAAATCATTCTGGGATGATGGTAAAGGCTACCAAGCTCTATCTTATATATGGTGGAGTTGGAGGACTCCAATGAGCTGCCTCATAGGCCTAGGGATAAAGTCAGGGCTTCATGGACCTCAGTTTTGGAGGCTACCTGTAAATCCTCACACACCAATGCAAACAACTACCCAGAAATTACGCTCCGGGTAGTTCATCAACAACTTGGAAAATGTTTGACTTCATTTCCATCGATTGGATCGGTGGAACCTCCTTCGACTGCAGGACTGATTCAGGGTCGAAACTATCATCGAACCTGGCCACAGTATTTCCAGATGTTTGGGCAGTTTGTCCGAATCACCCTGCGAAGATAGGACCAGATCTGGCAGTTGAAAAAAGCAAACAGCCAGCTACCAAGCCAATGATGTGCAACATTGGTCACCCACACTTCTGCAGGCAACCGGCCGACTGGACGTTTGATGGTCGACCAACCACTCAAGCGGTTTGCAGTTTCCATGCAAATTCTAATCATCGCAGTTTTTATGAATGCTATGAGGACCGCAGTGTTTGCCGATAGTGCAGGTTGAGGGGGGAAAGGGGGTTCCCAGATTTTTTCCCCTCCCAAACGATCCGTAAATTCTACAAGAACCAGAAGGGAGGGAAAATGTCAGAAAATAGGGAAAAAGCGTGATCTTCTTGATGGGGTTTTTGACGGGGGAGAAACACACACACACACACACACACACACACACACACACACACACACAC
>SZWC01015693.1:52974-68281 GCA_023375785.1 Penium margaritaceum | reverse complement strand
ACCCTCATCTGGACTCTCGGATCTCGGATCGGATCCAAGTAGTGAGATCCGGACTCTCGGATCCGGATCCGGATCCGGATTTGCGGATCTGACTCTCGGATCCATGGATTTGGTGTGCACCCTTAACTGTTTCCCCCTCTGACCATTCCTGAATCGTGTGATGAGTTTTCAACGTTGACCACCCATATTGAAATTCTTTGGTCATGGTTAGTGACATATGCCTAGTTTGGTTTTTCGCTGTACGTGGTTACCACGCCGTTTCACTACGTATTGAAGGTCTTTGTGCTTTCTAGTTGATAGCTAGTATTCCCAAACCATTGTTACCCCCCTCTGACTATCAGTGACTCGTTTTATGAGTTGTCAATGCTGACCACATGAAGTGAAATTTGTTGGTAATGGTCAGTGACATATGCATACTTTGCTGGGTCACTGTTCTTGGTAGCCACGCTGTGCCACTACATATTGAAGGTATTTGTACTTGCTAGTCAATAACTAGTATTCACAAACCATTATCTTCCACCCTGACCACTTGTGACTCGTGTTATGAGTTTTCAAAGTTAACCACACTTACTGACATTATTTGGTCATGGTCAGTGACATATGCCTACTTTGGTGGGTCATCGTGCATGGTATCCACACCGTGCCACAACTTATTGAAGGTACTTGTGCTTGCTAGTTGATACCTAGTGTTCCCAAACCATTGTCTGACCCTGTGACCATTTGTGACTCCTATTATAAGTTGTCAACGCTGACCACACACAGCGGATTTCTTTGGTCAAAGGTAGTACATATGGCTACTTTGGTCGATCATTGTGCATGGTAGCCACACCGTGCTTATACTGATTGAAGGTCGCTGTACTTGCTAGCTGAGAACTGATATACACAGATCATTGTTTCCCCCTCTGACCGTTTGTCACTCGTGTTATGGTTGGTGAATGTTGACCACCCATATTGAAATTCTTTGGTCATGGTCAGGGACATATGGCTAGTTTGGTTGTTTGGTGTGCATAGTAGCCACACCGTGCCACTACGCATTGAAGTTCTTTGTCCTTTCTAGTCGATACATAGGGTTCCCAAACCATTGTCTCTTCCTCTGACCATTTGTGACTCGTGTTATGAGTTGTCAATGTTGACCATACATAGTGGACTTCTTCGGTCATAGTCAGTGACGTGTGCATCTTTTGGTTGGCCACTGTGCACGCTAGCCACACCGTGCCACTACTTGTTGAAAATCATTCTACTTGCTAGTTGATAACTAGTGTTCCCAACCCATGGTTTCCCCCACTGACCATTTGTGACTTGTGTTATGAGTTTTCAACGTTGACCACACAGTGTGAAACCCGTTTGGTCATGGTTTGTGACATATTCCTACTTTGGTTTGTCACTGTACATGGTTACCACGCCGTGTCATTATGTATCAAACGTCTTTGTGCTTTCTTGTTGACAGGTAGTGTTCCCAAACCATTGTTAGCCCCCTCTGACTGTCTGTGACTCGTGTTGTGAGTTATAAATGTTAACCACATGAAGTGAAATTCGTTGGTCATGGTCAGTGCCATATGCATACTTTGGTTGGTCACTGTCTTTTGTAGCCACACCGTGCCACTACATATCGATAACTAGTATTCAATAACTAGTATTTAGAAATCATTATCTTCCACTCTGACCATTTGTGACTCGTGTTATGAGTTGTCAAAGTTTACCACACCTGGTGACATTCTTTGGTCATGGTCAGTGGCATATGGTTTGTCATCGTTCATGGTATCCACACCGTGCCACAACATACTGAAGGTCATTGTGCTTGCTAGTTGATACCTGGTGTTCCCAAACAATTGGTTCCCCCTCTCACTATGTTTGACTCGTGTTATGAGTTGCCAACATTGACCATACACAGCGGATTTCTTTGGTCAAAGGCAGTACATATGCCTACTTTGGTCGGTCATTGTGCATGGTAGCCACACCGTGCTACTACTGATTGAAGGTCATTGTACGTGCTAGTTGAGAACTGATATTCCCGGACCATTGTTTCCCCCTCTGACCGCTTGTGACTCGTTTTACGGTTGGTGAACGTTGACCACCCATATTGAAATTCTTTGGTCATGGTCAGTGACATTTGCCTAGTTTGGTTGTTTGGTGTGCATAGGAGCCACACCGTGCCACTACGCATTGAAGTGATGTGTCCTTTCTACTCCATGCATAGGGTTCCCGAACCATTGTCTCTCCCTCTAACCATTCGTGACTCGTGTTCTGAGTTGTCAATGTTGACCACACATAGTGGACTTCTTCCGTCATAGTCAGTGACGTGTTCATCCTTTGGTTGGTCACTGTGCACGCTAGCCACACCGTGCCACTACTTGTTGAAGGTCTTCATACTTTCTAGGTCATGACTAGTGTTCCCAACCCATTGTTTCCCCCTCCGACTATTGTGACTCGTGTTATGAGTTTTCAACGTTGACCGCACACTGTGAAATTCTTTTGGTCATGGTTAGTGACATACGCCTACTTTGGTTTGTCAATGTAGTGGTTACCACGCCGTGTCACTACGTATTGGAGGTCTTTGTGCTTTCTAGTTGATATCTAGTTCTCCCAACCATTGTTACCCCCTCTGACTATCTGTGACTCATGTTATGAGTTGTCAACATTGACCACATGAAGTGAAATTGTTTGGTCATGGTCAGTGACATATGCATACTTGGGTTGGTCACTATGCATTGTAGCCACACTGTGCCACTACATCTTGAAGGTATTTGTACTTGCTAGTTGATGACTAATATTCACAAACCATTATCTTCCACGCTGACCAGTTGTGACTCGTGTTATGAGTTGTCAACGTTTACCACACATAGTGACATTCTTTGGTCATGGTCAGTGACATGTGCCTACTTTGAATGGTCATCGTGCATGGTATCCACACCGTGCCACAGCTTATTGAAGGTCCTTGTGCTTGCTAGTTGATACATGTTGTTCCCAAACCATTGTTTCCTCATCGGACCATTTGTGATTTGTATTATGAGATGTCAACGCTGACCACCCACAGCATATTTCTTTGGTCAAAGGCAGTACATAGGCCTACTTTGGTCGGTCATCGTGCATGGTAGCCACACCGTGCTACTACTAACTGAAGGGCGTTGTACTTGCTAGTTGATAACTGATATTTCCATACCATTGTTTCCCCCTCTGACCGTTTGTGACTCGTGTTATGGTTGGTGAACGTTGACCACCCGTATTGAAATTCTTTGGTCATGGTCAGTGACATATGCCTAGTTTGGTTGTTTTCTGTGCGTAGTAGCCACAATGTGCCACTATATATTGAAATGTTTTGTCCTTTCTAGTCGATACATAGGGTTCCCAAACCATTGTCTCTCCCTCCGACCATTGGTGACTCGTTCTATGAGTTGTCAATGTTGACCACACATAGTGGACTTCTTCGGTCATAGTCAGTGACGTATGCATCCTTTGGTTGGTCACTGTACACACTAGCCACACCGTGTCACTACTTGTTGAAGGTCTTTGTACTTGCTAGTTGATAACTAGTGTTCTCACCCCGTTGTTTCTCCCTCTGACCATTTGTGACTCGTGTTATGAGTTTTCAACGTTCACCACACACTGTGAAATTCTTTTGGTCATGGTCGGTGACATATGCCTACTTTGGCTTGTCATTTTACATTGTTACCACGCCATGTCACTACGTATTGAAGGTCTTTGTGCTTTCTAGTTGATAGCTAGTCTTCCAGCCCATTGTTACCCCATCTGACTATCTGTGACTTGTGTTGTGAGTTGTCAGCGTTGACCATATGAAGTGAGATTCTTTGGTCATGGTCAGTGAAATATGCATACGTTGGTTGGTCACTGTGCATTGTAGCCACACTGTGCCACTACATATTGAAGGTATTTGTGTTTGCTAGTCGATAACTAGTAATAACAAACCATTCTCTTCCACTCTGACCATTTGTGACTCCTGTTATGAGTTGTCAAGTTTTACCACACATATTGATATTACTTGGTCATGGTCCCTGATATGTAAGTACTTTGATTGGTCATCGTGCATGGTATCCACACCGTGCCACAACGCAGTCGAAGTCCTTGTGCTTGCTACTTGATACCTGGTGTTCCCAAACCATTGTTTCCCCCTCGGACCATTTGTGACTTGAATTATGAGTTGTCAACGTTGACCACACACTGCGGATTTCTTTTGTCAAAGGCAGCACATATGCCTACTTTGGTTGGTTATTGTTCATGGTAGCCACACCGTGCTACTACTGATTGAAGGTTGTTGTACTTGCTAGTTGAGAACTGATATTCCCAGACCATTTTTCGCCCCTCTGACCGTTTGTGACTCGTGCTATGGTTGGTGAATATTGACCACCCATATTGAAATGCCGTGGTCATGGTCAGTGACACGTGCCTAGTTTGGTTGTTTGGTGTGCATAGAGGCCACACGGTTCCACTACGTATTGAAGTTCTTTGTCCTTTCTAGTCGATACAAAGGATTCTTAAAGCACAGTCTATCCCTCTGACCATTTGTGACTCGTCTTATCAGTTGTCAATGTTGACCACACATAGTGGACGTCTTCGGTCATAGTCAGTGATGTATGCATCCTTTAGTTGGTCACAGTGCACGCTAGCCACACCGTGCCACTACTTGTTAAAGGTCATTGACTTGCTAGTTGATAACTAGTGTTCCCAACCCATTGTTTTGCCCAGTGACCATTTGTGACCCGTGTCATGAGTTTTCAACGTTGACCACACACTGTGATGTTCTTTTGGTCATGGTTAGTGACATATGCCAACTTTGGTTTGTCACTGTACATGGTTACCACGCGGTATGACTACGTATCGAAGGTCTTTGTACTTTCTAGTTGATAGCTAGTCTTCCCAAACCATTGTTACCCCCTCTGACTATCTGTGACTTGTGTTGTGAGTTGTCAATATGAACCACTTGAAGTGAAATTCAGTGGTCATGATCAGTGACATATGCATGCTTTGGTTGGTCACTGTGCATTGTGGCCACACTATGCCACTACATATTGGAGGTATTTGTGCTTGGTAGTGGATAACTAGTATTCACAAACCATTATCTTCCACTCTGACCATTTGTGACTCGTTTTATGAGTTGTCAAAGTTTACCACACATAGTGACATGATTTGGTCATGGTCAGTGACATATGCCTACTTTGGTTGGTCATCGTGCACGGTATCCACACCGTGCCACAACGTATTGAAGGTCCATGTGCTTTCTAGTTGATACCTGGTTTTCCCAAACCATTGTTTCCCCCTCTGACCATCTGTGACTTGTATTATTAGTTGTCAACGTTGACCAAACGCAGCGGACCTCTTTGGTCAAGGGTAGTACATATGCCTACTTTGGTCGGTCATTGTGCATGGTAGCCTCACCGTGCTACTACTGATTGATGGTCGTTGTACTTGCTAGTTGAGAACTGATATTGCCAGACCATCGTTTCCCCCTCTGACCTTTTGTGACTCATGTTATGGTTGGTGAACATTGACCACCCATTTTGAAATTATTTGGTCATGGTCAGTGACATATCCATAGTTTGATTGTTTGGTGTGCATAGTAGCCACAACGTGCCACTACGTATTGAAGTTCTGTGTCCTTTCTAGTCGATGCACAGGGTTCCCAAACCATTGCCTCTCCCTCTGACCACTTGTGACTCGTGTTATGAGTTGTCAATGTTGACCACACATAGTGGAGTTCTTCGTTCATAGTCAGTGACGTATGCATCCCTTGGTTGGTCACTGTGCACGCTAGCCACACCGTGCCACTACTTGTTGAAGGTCTTTATATGTGCTAGTTGATAACTAGTGTTCCCAACCCATTGTTTCCCCCCTTGACCATTTGTAACTCGTGTTATGGGTTGTGAACGTTGACCAACCATATTGAATTCCTTTGGTCATGGTCAGTGACATATGCCTATTTTGGTTCGTCACTGTACATGGTTACCATGCTGTGTCACTATGTATTGAAGATCTTTGTGCTTTCTAGTTGATAGGTAGTCTTCCCAAACCATTGTTACCCCCCTCTCACTATCTGTGACTCGTGTAGTGAGTTGTCAATGTTGACCACATGAAGTGAAATTCTTTGGTCATGGTTAGTGACAATTGCATACTTTGCTTGGTCACTGTGCATGGTAGCCACACTGTGCCACTACATATTAAAGGTATTTGTACTTGCTAGTCGATAACTAGTATTCACAGACCATTATTTTCCACTCTGACCATTTGTGACTCGTGTAATGAGTTGTCAATGTTTACCACACATAGTTACATTATTTGGTCATGGTCAGTAACATATGCCTACTTTGGTTGGTCATCGTGCATGGAATCCACACCGCGTCACAACGTATTGCAGGTCATTGTGCTTGCTAGTTGATACCTGGTGTTCCCAAACCATTGTTTCCCCCTCTGTCCATTTGTGACTCGTATTATGAGTTGTCAACGTTGACCACACACAGCGGATTTGTTTCGTCAAAGGCAATATATATGCCTACTTTGGTCGGTCATCGTGCATGGTAGCCACACCGTGCTGCTACTGATTGAAGGTCGTTGTACTTGCCTGTTGATAACTGATATTCCCAGACAATTGTTTCCCCCTCTGACGGTTTGTGACTTGTGTTGTGATTGGTGAACGGTGACCACCCATATTGAAATCCTTTGGTCATGGTCAGTGACATATGCCTAGTTTGGTTGTTTGGTGTGCATAGTAGCCACACCGTGCCACAACGTATTGAAATTATTTGTCCTTTCTAGTAGATACATAGGTTTCCCAAACCATTGTTTCTCCCTCTGACCATTTGTGACTCGTGTTATGAGTTGTGAATGTTGACCACACATAGTGGACTTCTTCGGTCATAGTCAGTGACGTATGGATCCTTTGGTTGGGCACTCTGCACGCTAGCCACACCGTGCCACTACTTGTTGAAGGTCTTAGTACTTGCTAGTTGATGACTAGTGTTCCCAATCCATTGTTTCCCCCTCTGACCATTTGTGACTCGTGTTATGAGTTTTCAACGATGACCACACACTGTGAAATTCTTTTGGTCATGGTTAGTGACATATGGCTACTTTGGGTTGTCAGTGTACATGGTTACCACACTGTGTCACTACGTATTGAAGGTCTTTCTACTTTATAGTTGATAGCCAGTGTTCCCAAACCAATGTTGCCCCCCTCTGACTATCTCTGACTCGTGTTGTGAGTTGTCAGCGTTGACCACATGAAATGAAATTCGTTGGTCATGGTCAGTGACTTATGCAGACTTTGGTTGGTCACTGTGCATGGTAGACTCACTGTGCCACTACATATTGAAGGTATTTATACTTGCTAGTCGATAACTAGTATTCACAAACCATCATCTTCCACTCTGACTATTTGTGACTCGTGTTATGAGTTGTCAAAGTTTACCACACATATAGACATTCTTTCGTCATGGTCAGTGACATATGCCTACTTTGGTTGGTTATCGTGCATGGTATCCACACTGTGCTACGACGTATTGGAGGTCCTTGTGCTTGATAGTTGATACATGGTGTTCTCAAACCATTGTTTCCCCCTGTGACCATTTGCGAGTCTTGTTATGAGTTGACAATGTTGACCACACGTAGTAGATTTCTTTGGTCAAAGGCAGTACATATGCTTTCTTTGGTCGGTCGTTGTGCATGGTAGCCACACCATGCTACTACTGATTGAAGGTTATTGTACTTGCTAGTTGAGAACTGGTATTCCATGGAAGAAGGCATATGAGTTATCAGCGTTGAACACACATAGTGAAATTCTTTGGTCATGGTCAATGACATATGCCTTCATTTGGATGGTCGTTGCGCATGGTAGCCACGCCGTGCAAATACTTATTAAAGGTCTTTGCACTTGCTAGTCAAAAAATTGTATTCCCCAACCATTGTTTCCCCCTCTGACCATTTGTGACGTATATTTTAAATTGTTAATGTTGACCACACATAGTGAAGTTATTTGGTCATGATCAGTGATGTATGCCTTCTTTGGTTGGTCATTGTACATTGTAGCCACACCGTACCACAACTTATGAAAGGTTTTTGTACTTGCTAGTTAATAACTAGAATTTCCAAACCATTTTCCCCCTCTGACCAGTTGTGACTCACTTAGGGAGTTGTCAATGTTTACCACACTGTTCCACTACTCATTGAAGGTCTTTGTACATACTATTTGATAACTAGTATCTCCAAACCATTTTTTCCCCCTCTGACCATTTGTGACTCGTATTATGGGTTGTCAACGTTGACCATCGATAGTGAAATTATTTGGTCATGGTCAGTGACATATGCCTACTTTGGATGGTCGTTGTGCATTGTAGTCACACTGTGCCACAACTTATTGAAGGTCTTTGTACATGCTATTTGATAACTAGTATCTCCAAACCATTGTTTCCCCCCCGACCATTTGTGACTCGTATCATGGGTTGTCAACGTTGACCACACATAGTGAAATTCTTAGGTCATGGTCAGTGACATATGCCTACTCTGGTTGGTCATTGTGCACGGTAGCCACACTGTGCCACTACTTATTGAAGGTCTTTGTACTTGCCATTCGATTGTTAGTAATCCCAAACCATTGTTTCCCCCTCTCACCATTTGTGACTTGTATTATGAGTTGTCAACGTTGACCACGCATAGTGAAAATCTTTGGGCATGGTCGGTGACATATGCCTAATTTGGATGGTCATTGTGCATGTTAGCCACACTGTGCTGCGATTTCTTAAAGGTCTTTGAGTATGCTAGTTGATAACTAGTATCCTTAAACGATTGTTTCCCCCTCTGACCATTTGTGACTCGTATTATGAATTATCAACGTGGACCACACACAGTGAAATTCTTTGGGCATGGCCAGTGACATATGCCTACTTCGGTTGGTCATTGTGCATGGTAACCACACCGTGCCACTACTTCTTTAAGGTCTTTGTACTTACTAGCTGATAACTTGCGTTCCTGAACCTATTTTTCCCCCTCTGACGATTTTTTACTCACATTATAATTTGTCAACGTTGACCACACATAGTGAATTTCTTTGGTCATGGTCAGTGACGAATGCCTACCTTGGTTGGTCATTGTGTATGGTAGCCACGCTGTGCCACTACTAATTGAAGGTCTTTGTACTTGCTAGATAAAACCAGTATTCCCAAACCATTGTTTTACCCTCTGACCATCTGTGACTCGTATTCTGAGCTGGCAACATTGACGACACATTGTGAAATTCTTTTATCACGGTCACTGATATATGCCTACTTTGGATGGTCATTGTGCATGGTAGTCACACCGTGCCCCTACGTATTCTGGGTCTTTCTGCTTGCTAGTCAATAACTAGTATTTCCAAACCATTGTTTCCCCCTTTGACCATTTGTGACTTGTAATACGAGTGGTCAATGTTGACCACACAGGGTGAAATTATTTGGTCATGGTCAGTGATATATGCCTACTTTGGTCGGTTATTGTGCATGCTAGCCACACACTGCCACTACTTATTGAAGGTATTTGTTCTTGCTAGTCGGAAACTAGTGTTCACAAGCCAGTGTTCCTCCCTGAGACCATTTGTGACTTGTCTTCTGAGTTATCAACATTGACCACACAAAGTGAACTTCTTTGGTCATGGTCAGTGACACATGCCTACTTTGGTTGGTCATAGTGCATGGTAGCCACACCGTGCCCCTAGTTATTAAATCTCTTTATGCTTACTATTCGATAACTAGTATTTCAAAACCATTGTCCCCCTATTTGACCATTTGTGACTCGTATTCAGAGGTTTCAACGTTGACCACACATAGTGAAATTCTTTGGTCATGGCTACTGACATATGCATACTTTGGGTGGTCACTGTGCATGGTAGCCACGCCGTGCCACTACTTATTGATGGTCTCTGTACTTGCTAGACAAAAAGTATTATTTCCAAACCATTATTCCCCCCTCTGACCATTTGTGACTCGTATTATGAGTTGTCAACGTTGACCACACATAGTGAGATTGTTTGGTCATGGTCACTGACATATGCCTACTTTGGTTGGTCATTGTGCATGGTAGCCATACCGTGCCACTTCGTATTGAAGGTCTTTGTACTTGCTAGTAAATTACCAGTACTTCCAACCCATTGTTTTATCATCCGACCATTTGTGTCTTGTATTATGAGTCGTCAACGTTGACCACACATAGTGAAATTCATTGAGTTACGATTAGTGACATATGCCTGCTTTGGTTGGTCATTATGCATGGTAGCCACACCGTCCTACTACTTATTGAAGGTCTTTGTGCTTGCTAGTTGAAAACCAGTATTTTCAAACCATTGTTTGCCGCTCTGTCTATTTGTGGCTTGTATTATAATTTGGCAACGTTGACCACACATAGTGAAATTCTTTGGTCATGGCGAGTGACATATGCCTGCTTTGGTTGGTCATTGTGCATGGTAGCCACACCGTTCCACTACTCATTGAAGGAATTTGTACTGGCTAGTCAATGAGTTGTATTCCAAAACCATTGTTCCCCCATCTGACCATTTGTGACTCATATTATGCGCTGTAAACGTTGACCACACATAGTGCAATTATTTGGTTATGGTCAGTGATATATGCTTACATTGGTTGGTCATTGTGCATGGTAGCGACACCGTGCCACTACGTTTTGAAGGTCTGTATACTTGCTATTTAATAACTGGTATTCTCAAATCATTTTTTCCTCCTCCGACCATTTGTGACTCGTATTATGGGTTGTGAACATTTTCCTCCCATAGTGAAATTCTCTGGTCATGGTCAGTGACATATGCCTGCTTTTGTTGGTCATTGCGCATGATAGCTACACGGTGCCACAACTTATTGAAGGTCTTTGTACTTGCTAATCAATAACTAGTATTCCCAAACCATTGTTTCCCCCCCCTGACCATTTGTCACTCGTATGATGAGTTGTTAACATTGACCACACATAGTGAGATTCTTTGGACATGGTCAGTGACATATGCCTACTTTGGTTGTTCATTGTGCATGGTAACCACAGCTTTCCAATACTTATTGAGAGTCGTTGTACTTGCTATTAAACAACTAGTATTCCAAAATAATTGATTACCTCTCCGACCATTTGTGACTCGAATTATGAGTTGTCAACGTTGACCACACATAGTGAAATTCCTCGGTCATGTTCAGTGACATATGCCTACTTTGGTTGGTCATTGTGCATGATAGCCACACCATGCCAATGTTTACTGAAGGTCTTTGTACTTGTCAGTTAATACCTAGCATTCCCAGCCCACTGTTTCCCCCTTTGACCATTTGTGACTCGTATTATGAGTTGTCAACGTTGACCACACATAGTGAGATTCTTTGGACATGGTCAGTGACATATGCCTGCTTTTGTTGGTCATTGCGCATGATAGCTACACGGTGCCACAACTTATTGAAGGTCTTTGTACATGCTATTTGATAACTAGTATCTCCAAACCATTGTTTCCCCCCCCTGACCATCTGTCACTCGTATGATGAGTTGTTAACATTGACCACACATAGTGAGATTCTTTGGACATGGTCAGTGACATATGCCTACTTTGGTTGGTCATTGTGCATGGTAGCTACACTGTGCCACAACTTATTGAAGTTCTTTGTACTTGCTAATCGATAACTAGTATCCCCAAACTATTGTTTCACCCTCTGACCATTTGTGACTTGTATGATGAGTTGTCAACGTTGACCACACATAGTGAAATTCCTCGGTCATGTTCAGTGACATATGCCTACTTTGGTTGGTCATTGTGCATGATAGCCACACCATGCCAATGTTTACTGAAGGTCTTTGTACTTGTCAGTTAATACCTAGCATTCCCAGCCCACTGTTTCCCCCTTTGACCATTTGTGACTCGTATTATGAGTTCTCAACATTGACCACATATATTGAAGTTATTTGGTTATGGTCAGTTCCATATGCCTACTTTTGTTGGTCATTGTGCATGGTAGCCATACCGTGCCACTTCTTATTGAAGGTCTTTGTACTTGCTAGTAGATAACTAGTATTCTTAAACCATTGTTTCCCCCTCTGACCATTCGTGACTCATATTATGAGATGGTAACGTTGACCACGCATAGTGAGATTCTTTGGTCATGGTAAGTGACATATGCCTGCTTTGGTTGGTCATTGTGCATGTAGCCACACCATGCCACTACTATGTGAAGGTATTTGTACTTTCTAGTCGATAACCAGTATTGATAACTAGCATTAACTGACAAGTACAAAGACCTTCAGTAAGTAGTGGCATGGTGTGGCCATCATGCACAATGACCTACCAAAGTGGGCATATGTCACTAAACATGACCGAGGACTTTCACTATGTGTGGTCAACGTTGACAACTCATAACACGAGTCACACATGCTCGGAGAGGAAATCAATGATTTGGGACTACTAGTTATTGACTAGCAAGTACAAAGACATACACTAAGTATTGGCAAAGTATGGCTACCATGCACAATGATCAACCAAAGTAGGTATATGTCCCTGACCATGACCAGAGAATTTCACCATGTGTGGTCAACGTTGACAACTCATCATACAAGTCACAAATGGTCAGAGGGTGAAACAATAGTTTGGGGATACTAGTTATCGATTAGCAAGTACAAAGAACTTCAATAAGTTGTGGCACAGTGTAGCTACCATGCACAATGACCAACAAAAGCAGGCATATGTCACTGACCATGACCAAATAATTCCACTATGGGTGGACAACGTTGACAACCCATAATACGAGTCACAAATGGTCGGAGGAGGAAAAAATGATTCAAGAATATTAGATATTGACTAGCAAGTATAAAAACCTTCAATTTGCAGTGGCACGATGTGGCGACCATACACAATGACCAACCAATGCACGGATATGTCACAGACCACGACCAAAGAATTTCACTATGTATGGTCAACGTTCACAACTCATAATACGAGTCACAAATAGTCGGAGGGACAATCAATGGTTTGAGAATACTGGTTATCAACTAGCAAGCACAAAGACATTCAGTAAGTAATAGCACGGTGTGGCTACCATGCACAAAGACCAACCAAAGTAGGCATATGTATCAGACCATAACCAGAGAATTTCACTATGTGTGGTCAATGTTGACGACTCATAATATGAGACACAAATGGTCAGACAGGGAAACAATGGGTTGGGAACACTAGTTTTCGACTAGCAAGAACGAAAACTTTCAATACAAAGTGGCATGGTGTGGCTACCATGCACACTGACCAACCTAAGTAGGCATATGGCACTGACCATGACCAAAGAATTTAATTATATGTTGTCAACGTTGATCACTCATAACACGAGTCACAAATGGTCAGAAGGGGAAAGAATGGTTTTGGAATACCAGGTATTAACTAGAAAGTACAAAGACCTTTAATTTGTAATGGCACCGTGTAGGTACCATGCACAATAACCAACCAAAGTAGGCATATGTCAGTGACCATGACCAAAGAATCTCACTGTGTGTGGTCAACGTAGACAACTCATAAAACGAATCACAAACGGTCAGAGGGGGAAATAATGGTTTGGAAATAATAGTTTTTGTCTGGCAAGTACAAAGACGTTCAGTAGGTAGTGGCACGGTGTGGCTACCATGCACAATGACCACCCAAAGTAGGCATATGTCACTAGCTATGACCAAAGAATTTCACTATGTGTCGCTACCATGCAGAATGACCAACCAATGTAGGCATACATCACTGACCATAACCAAATAATTTCACTATGTGTGGTCAACGTTGACAACTCATAATACGAGTCGCAAATGGTCACAGGGGGGAAAATGGGTTGGGACTACTAGTTATCGACTAGCAAGTACAAAGGCTTTCAATCAGTAGTGGCATGGTGTGGCTACATGCACAATGACCGACGAAAGCAGGCATATGTCACTTACCATGACCAAAGAATCTCAATATATGTGGTCAACGTTTAGAACTCATACTACGAGTCACAAATGGTCAAAGGGGGAAACAATGGGCTGGGAATGCTGGGTATTAACTGACAAGTACAAAGACTTTCAATAAGTAGTGGCATGGTGTGGCTATCATGCACAATGACCAACCAAAGTCGGCATGTGTCAATGAATATGACCGAGGAATTTCACTATGTGTGGTCAATGTTGACAGCTTACAATGTGAGTCACGAATGGTCGGAGAGGGCATCAATGATTTGGGAATACTAGTTATTGACTAGCAAGTGCAAAGACCTTCAATAAGTTGTGGCACAGTGTAGCTACCATGCACAATGACCAACAGAAACAGGCTTATGTCACTGACCATGACCAAAGGATCTCACTATGGGTGGACAACGTTGACAACCCATAATACAAGTCACAAATGTTTGGAGGAGGAAAACTGATTTCAGAATATTACTTATTGACTATCAAGTACAAAGACCTTCAAACCATAGTGGCACAGTGTGGCTGCCATGCACATCGACCAACCAATGGAGGCATATGTCATTGACCATGACCAAAAACGTTCACTTTGTGTGGTCAACATTCACAACTCATAATACGAGTCACAAATGTTCAGAGGGGGAAACAATGGTTTTGGAATACAAGTCATCGACTAGCCAGTACAGAGACCTTCAATAAGTAGTTGCACGGTGTGGCTACCATGCACAATGACCAACCAAAGTAGGCATATGTCACTGACCATATCCAAAGAATTTCACTATGTGTGGTCAACGTTGACGACTCATGATACAAGACACAAATGGTCTGATGGGGGAACAATGGGTTGGGGATACTGGTTATCGACTAGCAAGTACAAAGACCTTCAATAAGAAGTGGCACGGTGTGCCTACCATACACAACGACCAACCAAAGTAGGCATATGGCACTGACCATGACCAAAAATATTGGGTATATGTTGTCAACGTTGACAACTCATAATATGAGTCACAAATGGTTCAAAAGGAGAAACAATGGTTTGGGAATATCAGTTAGTAACTAGAAAGTACAAAGACCTTTAATAAGCAGTGGCAAGGTGTGGCTACCATGCACAATGACCAGCCAAAGTAGGCATATGTCAGTGACCATGATCAAAGAATCTCACTATGTCTGGTCAACGTTGACAAATGACAATAGAGTCACAAATGGTCAGAGGGGGAAATAATGGTTTGGAAATATTAGTTTTTGTCTAGCAAGTATAAAGACGTCCAGTAAGTAGTGGCACGGCGTGGCTATCATGCACAATGACCACCCAAAGTAGGCATATGTCACTAGCCATGACCAAATAATTTCACTATGTGTTATCAACATTGACAACTCATAATAC
>SZWC01015693.1:14457-33166 GCA_023375785.1 Penium margaritaceum | reverse complement strand
CAACCACTCACAACCACTCGCAACCACTCGCAACCACTCGCAACCACTCACAACCACTCACAACCACTCGCAACCACTCGCAACCACTCGCAACCACTTGCAACCGCTCGCAACCATTTGCAATGACTCGCAACCACTCGTAACCACTTGCAACCACTCACAACCAGTCCCAACCACTCGCAACCACTCGCAACCACTTGGAACCACTTGCAACCACTCGCAACGACTCGCAACCATTCCCAACCACTCGCAACCACACACAACCACTCGCAACCACTTGCAACCACTCAACCACTCAAATAACTCACAACCACTTGCAAGCAATCGTAATCACTTGCAACCACTTGCAACCACTCGCAACTACTCGCAACCATTTTCAACCACTCGCAACCACTCGACACCACTCGCAACCACTCGCAATCACTTGCAACTACTTGCTACCACTCGCAACAACTCGCAACCACTCGGACCAATCGCAACCACTCGCAACCACTCGAAACCACTCGCAACCACTCGCAACCACTCGTAACATCTTGCAACCACTCGTGACCACTCACAACCACTCGAAACCACTTGCAACCACTTGCAACCACTTGCAACCACTCACAACCACTCGCAACTGCTCGCAACCTATATCAACCACTCGCAACCACTCGCAACCACTTGCTACCACTCGCAACCACTCGCAACCACTCCCAACCACTCGCAACCACTCGCAACCACTTGCTACCACTCGCAACCACTCGCAACCACTCCCAACAAATCGCAACCACTCGCAATCACTTGCAACCACTCGCAACCACTTGCAACCACTCCCAACCACTCGCAACAACTCGGAGCCACTGGTAACCACTCATAACCGCTCGCAACCACTCGCAACCACTCGTAACCACGTGCAACCACTCGCACCTACTCGTAACCACTCGCAACCACTCGCAAACATGCGCAACCACTCACAACCACTCGCAACCACACGCAACCACTCACAACCACTCGCAACCACATGAAACCACTCGCAACCACTCACAACCACTTACAACCACTCCCAGCCACTCACAACCTCTCGCAACCACTCGTAACCACTCGTAATCAGTCCCAACCACTCGTAACCACTCGCAACCATTTACAACCACTTGCAACCACTCGCAACCACTTGGAACCACTCGCAACCACTCGCAACCACTTGCAGCCACTCGCAACCACTCGCAACCACTTGCAGCCACTCGCAACCACTCGCAACCACTTGCAGCCACTCGCAACCACTCGCAACCACTTGCAGCCACTCGCAACCACTCGCAACCACTTGCAGCCACTCGCAACCACTCGCAACCACTTGCAGCCACTCGCAACCACTCGCAACCACTTGCAGCCACTCGCAACCACTCGCAACCACTTGCAGCCACTCGCAACCACTCGCAACCACTTGCAGCCACTCGCAACCACTCGCAACCACTTGCAGCCACTCGCAACCACTCGCAACCACTTGCAGCCACTCGCAACCACTCGCAACCACTTGCAGCCACTCGCAACCACTCGCAACCACTTGCAGCCACTCGCAACCACTCGCAACCACTTGCAGCCACTCGCAACCACTCGCAACCACTTGCAGCCACTCGCAACCACTCGCAACCACTTGCAGCCACTCGCAACCACTCGCAACCACTTGCAGCCACTCGCAACCACTCGCAACCACTTGCAGCCACTCGCAACCACTCGCAACCACTTGCAGCCACTCGCAACCACTCGCAACCACTTGCAGCCACTCGCAACCACTCGCAACCACTTGCAGCCACTCGCAACCACTCGCAACCACTTGCAGCCACTCGCAACCACTCGCAACCACTTGCAGCCACTCGCAACCACTCGCAACCACTTGCAGCCACTCGCAACCACTCGCAACCACTTGCAGCCACTCGCAACCACTCGCAACCACTTGCAGCCACTCGCAACCACTCGCAACCACTTGCAGCCACTCGCAACCACTCGCAACCACTTGCAGCCACTCGCAACCACTCGCAACCACTTGCAGCCACTCGCAACCACTCGCAACCACTTGCAGCCACTCGCAACCACTCGCAACCACTTGCAGCCACTCGCAACCACTCGCAACCACTTGCAGCCACTCGCAACCACTCGCAACCACTTGCAGCCACTCGCAACCACTCGCAACCACTTGCAGCCACTCGCAACCACTCGCAACCACTTGCAGCCACTCGCAACCACTCGCAACCACTTGCAGCCACTCGCAACCACTCGCAACCACTTGCAGCCACTCGCAACCACTCGCAACCACTTGCAACCACTCACAACCACTTGCAACCACTCGCAACCACTCGCAACCACTTGCAACCACTTGCAAGCACTTGCAACCACTCACAACCATTCGCAACCGCTCGCAACCACTCACAACCCCTCGTAATCACTCGCAACCACCTCCAAGCACTCACAACCACTTGCAAGCACTTGCAACCACTCGCAACCACTCGCAACCACTTGCGACCACTTGGAACCATTCGCAACCACTCGCAACCATTTGCAACCACGTGCAACCACTTGCAATCACTCGCAACCACTCGCAACCGCTTGCAACCACTTGCAACCACTCACAACCACTCACAACCACTTGCAACCACTCGAAATCACTCGTAACCACTCACAACCACTGGCAACCACTTGTAACCATGTGCAACCTCTTGCGACCACTCGCAACCACTTGCAACCACTTGCAACCACTCGCAACCACTCACAACCACTTGCAACCACTCGCAACGATGCACAACCACTGGCAACCACTCGCAATGACTTGCAACCACTTGCATCCACTGGCAACAAATTGCAACCACTCGCAACCACTTGCAAGCACTCGCAACCACTTGCAAACATTTGCAACCACGCACAACCACTCACAACCACTCAAAACCACTTGCAACTATATGCAACCACTCCAACCACTCGCAAGCACTCGCAACCACTTGCAACCACTCGCAATCACTCGCAACCACTCGCAACCACTGGCAACCACTCGCAATCACTCGCAACCACTCGCAACCACTGGCAACCACTCGCAATCACTCGCAACCACTCGCAACCACTGGCAACCACTCGCAATCACTCGCAACCACTCGCAACCACTGGCAACCACTCGCAATCACTCGCAACCACTCGCAACCACTTGCAAACATTTGCAACCACGCACAACCACTCACAACCACTCAAACCCACTTGCAACTATATGCAACCACTCCAACCACTCGCAAGCACTCGCAACCACTTGCAACCACTCGCAATCACTCGTAACCACTCACAACCACTCGCAACCACTCGCAACCACTCGCAACCACTCACAACCTCTTGCAACCACTCGCAACAACTCGCAACCACTTGCAACCACTCGCAACCAATTGCAACCACTTGCAACCAATGGCAACCACTAGCAACCACTCATAACCACTTGCAAACACTCGCAACCACTTGCAAACACTCGCAACCGCTGGTAGCCACTTATAACCACTCGCACCCACTTGCACTTATTTGCAACCTCTTGCTACCATTCACAACCACTCGCAACCACTCGCAACCCCTTGCAACCACTCGGAACCATTCGCAACCACTCGCAACAACTCACAACCACTCGCAACCACTTACAACCACTTGCAACCACTATCAACCATTCACAACCGCTTGCAACCACTCGCAACCACTCGCAACCACTCGCAACCACTCGCAACAACTTGCAACCACTCGCAACCACTTACAACCACTCGCAACCACTTGCAACCACAAGTAACCACTCGCAACCACCTGCAACTGCTCGCAACCACTGGCAACCACTTGCAACCACCTGCAACCAATTGAAACTAATCGCAACCACTTCCAACCACTCAAAACCACTTGCAACCACTTGCAACCACTTGCAACCACTTGCAACCACTTGCAACCACTCGCAACCACACAAAACCACTCCCAACCGCTCACAACCACTTGCAACCACTCCCAAGCACTTGCAATGACTCGCAACCACTCAAAACCACTCGCAACCACTCGCAAGCGCTCGTGACTACTCGCGACCACTTGCAACCACTCGCAACCACTCGCAACCACTCGCAACCACGCGCAACCACTCGCAACCACTCGCAACCACGCGCAACCACTCGCAACCACTCGCAACCACGCGCAACCACTCGCAACCACTCGCAACCACGCGCAACCACTCGCAACCACTCGCAACCACGCGCAACCACTCGCAACCACTCGCAACCACGCGCAACCACTCGCAACCACTCGCAACCACGCGCAACCACTCGCAACCACTCGCAACCACGCGCAACCACTCGCAACCACTCGCAACCACGCGCAACCACTCGCAACCACTCGCAACCACGCGCAACCACTCGCAACCACTCGCAACCACGCGCAACCACTCGCAACCACTCGCAACCACGCGCAACCACTCGCAACCACTCGCAACCACGCGCAACCACTCGCAACCACTCGCAACCACGCGCAACCACTCGCAACCACTCGCAACCACGCGCAACCACTCGCAACCACTCGCAACCACGCGCAACCACTCGCAACCACTCGCAACCACGCGCAACCACTCGCAACCACTCGCAACCACGCGCAACCACTCGCAACCACTCGCAACCACGCGCAACCACTCGCAACCACTCGCAACCACGCGCAACCACTCGCAACCACTCGCAACCACGCGCAACCACTCGCAACCACTCGCAACCACGCGCAACCACTCGCAACCACTCGCAACCACGCGCAACCACTCGCAACCACTCGCAACCACGCGCAACCACTCGCAACCACTCGCAACCACGCGCAACCACTCGCAACCACTCGCAACCACGCGCAACCACTCGCAACCACTCGCAACCACGCGCAACCACTCGCAACCACTCGCAACCACGCGCAACCACTCGCAACCACTCGCAACCACGCGCAACCACTCGCAACCACTCGCAACCACGCGCAACCACTCGCAACCACTCGCAACCACGCGCAACCACTCGCAACCACTCGCAACCACGCGCAACCACTCGCAACCACTCGCAACCACGCGCAACCACTCGCAACCACTCGCAACCACGCGCAACCACTCGCAACCACTCGCAACCACGCGCAACCACTCGCAACCACTCGCAACCACGCGCAACCACTCGCAACCACTCGCAACCACGCGCAACCACTCGCAACCACTCGCAACCACGCGCAACCACTCGCAACCACTCGCAACCACGCGCAACCACTCGCAACCACTCGCAACCACGCGCAACCACTCGCAACCACTCGCAACCACGCGCAACCACTCGCAACCACTCGCAACCACGCGCAACCACTCGCAACCACTCGCAACCACGCGCAACCACTCGCAACCACTCGCAACCACGCGCAACCACTCGCAACCACTCGCAACCACGCGCAACCACTCGCAACCACTCGCAACCACGCGCAACCACTCGCAACCACTCGCAACCACGCGCAACCACTCGCAACCACTCGCAACCACGCGCAACCACTCGCAACCACTCGCAACCACGCGCAACCACTCGCAACCACTCGCAACCACGCGCAACCACTCGCAACCACTCGCAACCACGCGCAACCACTCGCAACCACTCGCAACCACGCGCAACCACTCGCAACCACTCGCAACCACGCGCAACCACTCGCAACCACTCGCAACCACGCGCAACCACTCGCAACCACTCGCAACCACGCGCAACCACTCGCAACCACTCGCAACCACGCGCAACCACTCGCAACCACTCGCAACCACGCGCAACCACTCGCAACCACTCGCAACCACGCGCAACCACTCGCAACCACTCGCAACCACGCGCAACCACTCGCAACCACTCGCAACCACGCGCAACCACTCGCAACCACTCGCAACCACGCGCAACCACTCGCAACCACTCGCAACCACGCGCAACCACTCGCAACCACTCGCAACCACGCGCAACCACTCGCAACCACTCGCAACCACGCGCAACCACTCGCAACCACTCGCAACCACGCGCAACCACTCGCAACCACTCGCAACCACGCGCAACCACTCGCAACCACTCGCAACCACGCGCAACCACTCGCAACCACTCGCAACCACGCGCAACCACTCGCAACCACTCGCAACCACGCGCAACCACTCGCAACCACTCGCAACCACGCGCAACCACTCGCAACCACTCGCAACCACGCGCAACCACTCGCAACCACTCGCAACCACGCGCAACCACTCGCAACCACTCGCAACCACGCGCAACCACTCGCAACCACTCGCAACCACGCGCAACCACTCGCAACCACTCGCAACCACGCGCAACCACTCGCAACCACTCGCAACCACGCGCAACCACTCGCAACCACTCGCAACCACGCGCAACCACTCGCAACCACTCGCAACCACGCGCAACCACTCGCAACCACTCGCAACCACGCGCAACCACTCGCAACCACTCGCAACCACGCGCAACCACTCGCAACCACTCGCAACCACGCGCAACCACTCGCAACCACTCGCAACCACGCGCAACCACTCGCAACCACTCGCAACCACGCGCAACCACTCGCAACCACTCGCAACCACGCGCAACCACTCGCAACCACTCGCAACCACGCGCAACCACTCGCAACCACTCGCAACCACGCGCAACCACTCGCAACCACTCGCAACCACGCGCAACCACTCGCAACCACTCGCAACCACGCGCAACCACTCGCAACCACTCGCAACCACGCGCAACCACTCGCAACCACTCGCAACCACGCGCAACCACTCGCAACCACTCGCAACCACGCGCAACCACTCGCAACCACTCGCAACCACGCGCAACCACTCGCAACCACTCGCAACCACGCGCAACCACTCGCAACCACTCGCAACCACGCGCAACCACTCGCAACCACTCGCAACCCCTCGCAACCACTCGCAACCACTCGCAATCACTTGCAACCCGGCAACAACTTGCAACCACTTGCAACCATTCGCAACCACTCGCAACAACGCGTAACCACTTGCAACCACTCGCAACCATGCACAACCACTCGCAACCACTCGCAACAACTCACAACCACTTGCAACCACTCACAACCACTCACAGCCACTCGCAACCACTCACAACCACTTGCAACCACTTGCAGCTACTCGTAACTACTCGCAACCACTCGTAACCACTAACAACCACTCCCAACCCCTTGCAACCACTCGCAACCACTCGGAACCACTCACAACCACTCACAACCACTCGCAAATACTTGCAACAAATCACAACCACTCACAACCACTTCCATCCACTCGCAACCACTCACTACCACTCGCAACCACTTGCAACCACTCACAACCAATTGCAACCACTCACAACCACTCGCAACAACTCACAACCACTCGCAACCACTAGCAACCACTCGCACCCACTCTCAACCAATCACAACCACTTGCAAGCACTCGCAACCACTCGCAACCACTCACAACCACTCGCAACCACTTGTAACCACTCACAACCACTCGCAACCACTTGCAACTACTCGCAACCACTCGCAACCACTTGCAACCGCTCACAACCAGTCGCAACCACTTGCAACGACTTGCAACCAGTGACAACCACTTACAACCACTCGCAGCCACTTGCAACCACTCGCAACCACTCACAACCATTTGCAACCACTCGCAACCAATCGCAACCACTCGCATCCACTCGCAGCCACTTGCAACCCCTCGCAACCACTCGCAACCATTCGCAACCACGCGCAACCACTTGCAACCACTCAAAACCACTCACAACCACTCGCAACCACACCAACCCACTCGCAACCACTGGCAACCACTTGCAACCACTCGCAACCACGTGCAACCACTCACAACCACTTGCAACTACTCGCGACCACTCGCGACCACTCGCAACCACTCGCAACCACTCATAACCACTTGTAACCGCTCACAACCACTCGTAACCACTCACAACCACTCGCAACCACTTGCAACTACTCGCAACCACTCGCAACCACTTGCAACCGCTCACAACCAGTCGCAACCACTTGCAACGACTTGCAACCAGTGACAACCACTTACAACCACTCGCAGCCACTTGCAACCACTCGCAACCACTCACAACCATTTGCAACCACTCGCAACCAATCGCAACCACTCGCATCCACTCGCAGCCACTTGCAACCCCTCGCAACCACTCGCAACCATTCGCAACCACGCGCAACCACTTGCAACCACTCAAAACCACTCACAACCACTCGCAACCACACCAACCCACTCGCAACCACTGGCAACCACTTGCAACCACTCGCAACCACGTGCAACCACTCACAACCACTTGCAACTACTCGCGACCACTCGCGACCACTCGCAACCACTCGCAACCACTCATAAC
Organism: Penium margaritaceum; assembly: GCA_023375785.1. Classification (NCBI taxonomy): domain Eukaryota; kingdom Viridiplantae; phylum Streptophyta; class Zygnematophyceae; order Desmidiales; family Peniaceae; genus Penium; species Penium margaritaceum. The sequence goes on along the minus strand of SZWC01015693.1, from coordinate 24,770 downwards.
CACTTGTAACCGCTCACAACCACTCGTAACCACTCACAACCACTCGCAACCACTTGCAACTACTCGCAACCACTCGCAACCACTTGCAACCGCTCACAACCAGTCGCAACCACTTGCAACGACTTGCAACCAGTGACAACCACTTACAACCACTCGCAGCCACTTGCAACCACTCGCAACCACTCACAACCATTTGCAACCACTCGCAACCAATCGCAACCACTCGCATCCACTCGCAGCCACTTGCAACCCCTCGCAACCACTCGCAACCATTCGCAACCACGCGCAACCACTTGCAACCACTCAAAACCACTCACAACCACTCGCAACCACACCAACCCACTCGCAACCACTGGCAACCACTTGCAACCACTCGCAACCACGTGCAACCACTCACAACCACTTGCAACTACTCGCGACCACTCGCGACCACTCGCAACCACTCGCAACCACTCATAACCACTTGTAACCGCTCACAACCACTCGTAACCACTCACAACCACTCGCAACCACTTGCAACTACTCGCAACCACTCGCAACCACTTGCAACCGCTCACAACCAGTCGCAACCACTTGCAACGACTTGCAACCAGTGACAACCACTTACAACCACTCGCAGCCACTTGCAACCACTCGCAACCACTCACAACCATTTGCAACCACTCGCAACCAATCGCAACCACTCGCATCCACTCGCAGCCACTTGCAACCCCTCGCAACCACTCGCAACCATTCGCAACCACGCGCAACCACTTGCAACCACTCAAAACCACTCACAACCACTCGCAACCACACCAACCCACTCGCAACCACTGGCAACCACTTGCAACCACTCGCAACCACGTGCAACCACTCACAACCACTTGCAACTACTCGCGACCACTCGCGACCACTCGCAACCACTCGCAACCACTCATAACCACTTGTAACCGCTCACAACCACTCGTAACCACTCACAACCACTCGCAACCACTTGCAACTACTCGCAACCACTCGCAACCACTTGCAACCGCTCACAACCAGTCGCAACCACTTGCAACGACTTGCAACCAGTGACAACCACTTACAACCACTCGCAGCCACTTGCAACCACTCGCAACCACTCACAACCATTTGCAACCACTCGCAACCAATCGCAACCACTCGCATCCACTCGCAGCCACTTGCAACCCCTCGCAACCACTCGCAACCATTCGCAACCACGCGCAACCACTTGCAACCACTCAAAACCACTCACAACCACTCGCAACCACACCAACCCACTCGCAACCACTGGCAACCACTTGCAACCACTCGCAACCACGTGCAACCACTCACAACCACTTGCAACTACTCGCGACCACTCGCGACCACTCGCAACCACTCGCAACCACTCATAACCACTTGTAACCGCTCACAACCACTCGTAACCACTCACAACCACTCGCAACCACTTGCAACTACTCGCAACCACTCGCAACCACTTGCAACCGCTCACAACCAGTCGCAACCACTTGCAACGACTTGCAACCAGTGACAACCACTTACAACCACTCGCAGCCACTTGCAACCACTCGCAACCACTCACAACCATTTGCAACCACTCGCAACCAATCGCAACCACTCGCATCCACTCGCAGCCACTTGCAACCCCTCGCAACCACTCGCAACCACTCGCAACCACTTGCAATCACTCACAATCATTCGAAACCACTCGCAACCACTCGCAACCACTCAGAACCACTCGCAACCACTTGCAACCACTCGCACCCACTTGCAACCACTTGAAGCCACTCAATACCACTCGCAACCACTCACAACCACTTGCAACCACTCACAACCACTTGCAACCACTCGCAACCACTGGCAACCACTCGGAACCAATCCCAAACACTCGCAACCACTCCCAGCCACATGCAACCACTCACTCCCACTTGCAACCACTTGCAACCACTCGCAACCACTCGCAACCTCTCGCAACCACTCGCAAACAACTCGCAACCACTTACAACCACTCCCAACCACTCACAACCACGCGCAACCACTCACAACCACTCGCAACCACTGGCAACCACTCGCAACTACTCGCAACCATCACACAACCAATCGCAACCACTCGCGACCAATTGCAACCACTCGCAATCACTTGCAGCCACTCGCAATCTCTTGCAACCACTCGCAACCACTTACTTTCAGAAAAATGCAGGCAAGAGACTGGCAGAAGCAGAAGCAGGAAGAAGCATCGGAACATGCGTGTGTGCGTCAACACAGTGACGTAAGCGAGAGCAGTCTCGAGGAGTTAGTTGCAGAGGCTGATCGAGGCTGAGACGTGAGGTAGTCAAGGTAGACAAGCTGATGAGAGAGAGTGCTGGCAAGATGATTGATGGTTGGCTGAGTAAGAGAGCTGAGCAAAGGAGCAAGAGTGACGGAGCGAAGGGCTGAGAAAGGTTGGCGAAGGCGAGGAATGCGAGGTGCGAGTAGAGCAAAGACACGGCGGCGAAGTCGCGGAACCAAGGGGGAACAGGATGGGCAGAACTGTTCTGGTTAACTCGAGGGAATGAACATCCTTGGTATAGAAAGGTCAGAACAGGACAAGAATGCTAACCAACGGCTTCTTTCCACTAGCCGGACGCGAGTGACAGGTGTCACGTTATTAGGGGAAAACTTGGCAGCGAGGTCCGAACGGTCGGGTGACCAGAGACCCGTTAGTCAAGGTGGTTTGGTGGCTGGACCTGAACCATTATTCAGAAGAGAATTCTCTGACCATAGACCTGCACGGAGTCAGTTTCGTGAGGATATTCCAACACCCCCCTTGAAACTGACGCAGTGCATGTTGTGTGGTCTGAGACGAGAGTCAGAACCAGTTCCACCATTTCTTTGTCAGTGAGGTGAGGATGCATGTGGAGCTGGAGAACTGGGTAGGAGGTGAAGGGGTGGCATGTCTGGGATTTCAGGGAGGTCTTCCACGGTAATCCTTCCTGGTTGACTAGTTCTCCATCGATGTCCTCGTCGTAGTCTGCATTCTTGGCGTATGTTGCTCATGAGACTAGAGATGTTGCTTGAGCAGGGATCATAGGCCCGAAGAATATAATGAAATGGACGATCGATGGTGATGTACAGGATGACCAGGGCTTGATATTTGGCAAGGAAGTAGTTGCTCCGGTATTGCCGAATGTTGAGAGTGGAGAAGTCGACATGGAAGTAGTCTCGTTGTTTGCTGAAGATGTCCCAGAGTTCAAGGCTGCCAAAACTCACATATGCGTATTCCATTGCGGCAAGCCATTCATCATAGTTGACTTTGCCCGCATCGTTGAAGTGGAGAATGGGGATCCTGTGAGCGAGCTCGACAATTCCTTGCTTGATGGGTTTGCCATGTCTCCACTGGAGACGCCGTCGTTGAGTGGCTGAACTTTCCCTGGCTGCCATATGTGAGAGTTGCTGGATGATGGTCAGAGATTTTTCCAGGTGCAGCACTCAGTGAGGAGGGCGAGGTCTTCTGAGGTTGCAAGATTGCGGTGCAGATTGTCACGGATCAGACAATGCAACCGGTTGAGAGCATTGAAGAGAAGGGAGAGTGAATGCAGAGGAATGCTGAAGGTTGAAGTGGGCGCAGGGGCAAAACCTCGTGCGTTTGCAAAGTTTCGGCGTGGGTGCAGGTCGTCGCAACTCGAGCGATGCCACCGGGCGGATCCTTGTGCCGAGCAAAGGATGATGCGGAAAGCGGAGAAGTGATTGATGATGGAGTGGGCTGCTGAAATAGGGGGATGGAATGCTGCAAGGGGAAGGCAGGTGCCAACGCGACGCGAGATATCTGTTGCCGGCGTGGCTGCAGGCTACTGCTGTTGGAGTAATGCTCCTCACCATGGCAGGAGTGACTCCAAAAAGGAACACCAAAAAGACAAGCCGTGGTGGCTTAGTGGTTAATGGTGTCCACCTATAGAGGCAGGGGCCCGGGTTCAAGTCCCACGAGATGAAATTCTGCCCTGCCTCAAGGGAGGTGGAAAATAGATGCCAGGAGGCCAGCTCAAACTCTAGAGTTCCTCTTTAAGTTTCTAGAAGGCCAGGTGAGGGTCCAGGAAGGTGACACACCTTCTAGAAGGGGTGACTTGTCCTACAAGGCATCTAGAGGTGTCTTGGTCTTCTGGACACCTTCCCTCCTACTAGAAGCAACCTGAGGAATCTAGGAAGGGGCAGAAGTTTCTAGAGGAGGGAAAGGATGCCTTCCTAGGTGGGAAAAGGACAGCCTACCAAGGAGCACTCTAGGAGCCATAGAATCTGCTAGGAAGCTCCAAATCTGGCATGCTTTAGTGTTTTGGAAAGCTTAGATCAGTGGCTATAAAATGCCACTGCTTGTGAGCCTTGATCAAGTGTTAATTCCCATCCAATTGAGGCCAAAACTATTGCCTCACTCTCTGACCAGATTTTGCCATCCTTGGAACCAGTTGCCTCCACAGTTTCAGTCTCTCCAAAAACAGTTGGTGGTGTGCAACAGCCACTGCTAGGGACCCTCCAGGGTGCACACTCACCCTCAGGCCAACAAAGGGTTATGGGCCCACGCCTCTAAGGGGTTCAAAGCCAGCTTGATTTCACGCTCCCAACAGCAAGACATGGCAACAAGCGAGCAAGAGAGCAGCCGCGCTGTCCTTACGTTTGATGGGACAGGCTTTGCCTTGTGGAGGTGGCAGTTTGAGGTCTTCCTCCACGACAAGGGACTGCTTGAGCTCGTAAAAGGTGATGAGACTGCTCCGCCGGAGACTGCAACAGCTGAAGTGAAGGAGGCATACAAGAAGCGCAACAAAAAGGCGTTGGCGCTCCTTGTGTCCGCGTTATGCCCACTACAACTTGGGCACATCCAAGGATGCACCCTGGCCGCAGACGCCTGGTCAAAACTCTGCTCCATCTACCAGTCAAGCAACCTTGCCAATCAGCTCTTCATCTTCAAACGGCTCGTCACCCTCCGAGCCAACGAAGGCGACAACATCATGGAGATCATGCAGCAGATTGAGTCCCTCGCAGCGGAGTGCATGGCCACGGGTTGGGAGGTCGACTCTCAGTTGCAAGCTATGATCCTCCTTCTGGCCTTGCCAGACAGTTGGAGTCCCATGATCACAGTCCTTGGTGGCTGGCCTTCCGACGAGCTGAAGTACCCGAAGGTTGCTGACTACGTGCGCAATGAGTGGATGCGACGTGGCGGTCGAGAGAGTGCATCGGCATCAAGTTCAGCTTACACGGCTCATCCTCAAAGTGGAGGCCGGGGCGACAAGTGGAAGGGTGCCAAACAGAGCACTAAGAAGGGTGACAAGAAGGGGGAGTGCTTCAACTGTGGCAAGGAGGGCCACTACGCGCGTAACTGTCCCAAGAAAAAAATAGATCGGTCAAAGCGGGGCGGGAAGAAAGACGAGCACGCCCTTATGGCGTACAACTCCACCAACTTGAAGGATCCGGGAGTTGCCGTCATCGACTCCGGATCAGGCCGCCACACGCAATGCAACAGGGCGGCATTTGTCACCTACGGCGCCTCGGAGAGACGCATGACGGTGGCCAATGGAAAAACAGAGGTGGCCGCCGGTGAGGGTAATGTCCGCATTGAGTCAATTGTGGATGGGAAACCTGTCACGAGCACAATCTACGATGTGCTGCATATGCCTAACTTTGGGGCAAACCTGCTCTCCGTCAGCCGCCTTACAGACAAGGGACTTGAGGTGCTCTTCACAAAGAAGGAGGCCGTCATCCGCAAAGAGGGCAAAGGTGAGGTGATTGCGCATGCCAAGAGGGAGGAGGACTTGTACCTGCTACGCGCAAAGATCCTCAGCAGCCGGGTGGGGTCCAACGCCCCCAATCTTGCAACGAAGGATGGAGGAGACCTGGACCTATGGCACCGCCGACTCTGCCACATTTCTCCATCAACGGTGGAGGAGATGGCTAAGAGGGAAGTGGTGCGGGGTCTCCAAATCAGCGGCCTTGATGGAACCAAGGAGACCGTGTGTGAGCCATGCATCATTGGCAAATCAACTCGGCAGCCGTTTGTCGCCAAGGGGACGCGTTCATCGGCAAAACTGGCCGTGGTACACATAGATGTGTGTGGACCGCTTGAGAGCTCCATCNTACATCATGAATCTCATGCCAACAAAGCTGCTGAAGGACAAGGAGAGCAATGCGTGGAAGACGCCACAAGAGGTGTGGAGCGGGAGGAAGCCGGCGGTGGGTCACCTCCGCACGTTTGGTTGTGTTGCACATGCAATGGTGCAGGCACGTGAGGGACGGAGCAAGCTGGACCTGCGTACCCGCCGGTGTATTTTCCTTGGATATGAGAGCGGAAGCAAGGCACATCGGCTCTTTGACCCAAGGAGGCAGCAGATTGTGCAGAGTCGCGACGTCACGTTCGACGAGAAAAGCCGTTGGACAGACAAGAAGGCAGGTCTCTCCAAGAGGGGGGAGTGGATGCCACTCCTTGAGGGGGAGACGCCGGAGGACGTGAATGAGAGTGACGTCCTCGCATCACCACCAGCCGGAGAGCATCGCCTAAGGGATGGGCGAGCGGCAGACTTTATTCCGGCCAGTTCGGATGAGGAATCCGAAGCACCGGAGATGGACGAGGAGGCGGGGAGTCGACCGATGTCTCCAAGGTCTCCAAGAGAGGGGGAGCAGGCGCTTGGAGAGGATGGCGCCGAAAGGGGACAGCAACAAGAACAACCGCCTCAACAGCCCCGCACGAGCAGCCGTGTGCGGAGAAGGACAAAAAGATACGATGCCGACAAGGGAATTTGGACTGGATTCGCGCAAGACGAGCCTCAAGGAGGCATTGCACAAAAAGGATGTGGCTGAGAGGGAGCGAGCAATAAAGTATGAGCACGCCTCCCATTAGGAGAAAGGCTCTTCAGTTGCAGGTTGAGCATGGATGACTGCCATGGGTGATGCACAAGGGGGAGATTGTTGGAGTAATGCTCCTCACCATGGCAGGAGTGACTCCAAAAAGGAATACCAAAAAGACAAGCCGTAGTGGCTTAGTGGTTAATGGTGTCCACCTATAGAGGCAGGGGCCCGGGTTCAAGTCCCACGAGATGAAATTCTGCCCTGCCTCAAGGGAGGTGGAAAATAGATGCCAGGAGGCCAGCTCAAACTCTAGAGTTCCTCTTTAAGTTTCTAGAAGGCCAGGTGAGGGTCTAGGAGGGTGGCACACCTTCTAGAAGGGGTGACTTGTCCTACAAGGCATCTAGAGGTGTCTTGGTCTTCTGGACACCTTCCCTCCTACTAGAAGCAAGCTGAGGAATCTAGGAAGGGGCAGAAGTTTCTAGAGGAGGGAAGGGATGCCTTCCTAGGTGGGAAAAGGATAGCCTACCAAGGAGCACTCTAGGAGCCATAGAATCTGCTAGGAAGCTCCAAATGTGGCATGCTTTAGTGTTCTGGAAAGCTTAGATCAGTGGCTATAAAATGCCACTGCTTGTGAGCCTTGATCAAGTGTTAATTCCCATCCAATTGAGGCCAAAACTATTGCCTCACTCTCTGACCAGATTTTGCCATCCTTGGAACCAGTTGCCTCCACAGTTTCAGTCTCTCCAAAAACAGTTGGTGGTGTGAAACAGCCACTGCTAGGGACCCTCCAGGGTGCACACTCACCCTCAGGCCAACAACTGCGAAGCAGGCAGCTAGCTCGTGCAGATCCTTGTGCTGGCCACAGTTGTTGATGATGCTGAGGAGGAGACTGATGACGATGATGACGAAGTGGGCGCAGGGGCGAGCCGCGTGCGCTGCGGAAGTTTTCGGCGTGGGCGCAGGTCGCCGCGGAATGGGCGATGCGACCAGGCGGATCCTTGTACCGAGCGGAAAGCGATGCGGATAATGGAGGCGGCTGATTTGCTGAGTGGGCGCAGGGGCAAAACCACATGCATTGCGAAACAATGCTGATGAAGAGGAGTGATGATGAGGCGGCGCGGATGATGCGGATGATGCAGAGACTGGAGGATGATGGTGAGATGAGGAAGGCGGCTGCTGAGACTGAGGAGGCAGAGGCGAAGGGCATGAGGAGGATTGATGGCAGCAGATGAGGATGAGGATGACGCAAGAGCTGATGCAGGAGCAGGAAGAACAGAGTGACGATGCAGCAAGAGGAAGAGCGAGACAACCACTTCCTTTGCTTCCAGGAGAGTGACGGCTTGTTCCCCATTTGGCCCTTGGCGGGCAGGAAGACTGGCGGTGTCCGATATCCTGGTAGCTAGAGGAGGTTGGTTGAACAAAGGGAGTCAGGCAGCGGGCGGAGGTGGACCGCTGATGTCAGGAGAGTGACGGATTGTTCCCCAGTTAGATCAGAAATGGGAGCAGGAAGACTGGTGATGTCCGATATCCTGATGATGGCAGTTCGGGCTGCAGCTGCTGACAGAGTGAGAAGGCGATGCGAGAAGGCGGCTCGAGATGATGGGCACAAGAGGACTGAGGATGACGAGGAGGAAGTGTAGATCAGGCTAATGAAGAAAGAGGCGAGAGGAGGAGGTGCTTGTGGAGGCAGGGAGAGATGAGGAGCAGTGGATGACGAATGGCAGGAAACTTCCAGGTAGCTGGTGGCAGGCGGCTGCTCGGGAGTTGTTTGCGGCTGATGCAGACGGCGAGTCACCTATTGTTGGCCACGGGCGCGGAGATGGGCGCAGGGCTTTCTCAGGATGATGTGGCGTTTCTTCAACGTGGGAACTCCTCCATGCAGTGCTACTGAAGTGAGCTGCTGACGAAGCGGAGAGACGCGAGGTGACGATAGTGGCGGCAGAGGAATGCAGATTTAAGCGACAGGGGAAGGATGGCGGCAGAGCGATGACGCGATCACGGATCACCAGGCGATGTCACCTGATGCTCTGACACCATGTCAGAAGAATGCAGGCTAGAGATTGGCAGAAGCAGAAGCAGGCAGAAGCATCGGAACATGCACGTGTGCGTGAGCAGAGTGACGTAAGCAAGAGCGGTCCCGAGGAGTTAGTCGCAGAGGTTGATCGAGGCTGAGACGTGAGGTAGTCGAGGTAGACAAGCTGACGAGAGAGAGTGCTGGCGAGATGATTGATGGTTGGCTGAGTAAGAGAGCTGAGCAAAGGAGCGAGAGTGACGGAGCGAAGGGCGGAGAAAGGTTGGCGAAGGCAAGGAATGCGAGGTGCGAGCAGAGCGAAGACACGGCGGCGAAGCCGCGGAACCAAGGGGGGGAACAGGATGGGCAGAACTGTTCTGGTTAACTCGAGGGAATTAACATCCTCGGTATGAAAATGTCAGAACAGGACAAGAATGCTAACCAACGGCTTCTTTCCACTAGTCGGACGCAAGTGACAGGTGTCACGTTTTTAGGGGATAACTTGACAGTGAGGTCCAAACGGTCGGGTGACCAGAGACCCGTTAGTCAATGTGGTTCGGTGGCTGGACCTGAACCATTATTTAGAAGAGAATTCTCTGACCATAGACCTGCACGGAGTCAGTTTTGTGAGGATATTCCAACACTTGCAACCACTCCCAACCACTCGCAACCACTCGCAACCACTCGTAACCACTCGCAACCACTCGCAACCACTCGCAACCACTCGCAACCACTCAGAACCACTTGCAACTACTTACAACCACTCGCAACCACTTGCAACCAATCGCAACCACTTGCAACCACTCTCAACCATGCGTAACCACTCGCAACCACCCGCAACCACGCGCAACCACTCGGAACCACTTGCAACCACTTACAATAAATCGCAACCACTTGCAACCACTCGCAACCACTCGCAACCACTCGTAACCAATCACAACCACTCGCAACCACTCGCAACCACTCACAACCACTCACAACAACTTGCAAGCACCCGCAACCACTCGCAGCCACTCACAACGACTAACAACCACTTGCAACCACTCGCAATGACTCACAACCAATCGTAACCACTCGCAACCACTCACAACCACTTGCAACAACTCACAACCACTCACAACCAATCGCAACCACTCGCAACCACTCGCAACCACTTACAGCCACTCGCAACCACTCGCAACCACTCGCAACCACTCACAACCACTCACAACCAATCGCAACCACTCGCAACCACTCGCAACCACTTACAGCCACTCGCAACCACTCGCAACCACTCGCAACCACTTGTAACCACTTTCAACCACTCGCAACCACTCGCAACCACTTGCAACCACTCACAACCACTCACTGTTGACATGGCGTGCCTCTTGCCATGAGTGCCGTTGAGTGTACTTCCTGGTTCGACCACTGAGGAGTGGTCAAACACCTGATCTGACTTTAGATTTGGATTCCGTGGATTTGTCTATGCAGGATCAAGCTTTGACTCGCTCAATTTGAGTGAGTATTCAGA
>SZWC01015692.1:28208-56964 GCA_023375785.1 Penium margaritaceum | reverse complement strand
AACGCTCCGGACCTCTTGCCGTACGCCGCACGAATGATCCATTGGCACTTCTTGGTTACGTACCGCTTGCACCACACCACAAAACGCATTCGGTTGCTCTTCAACCACCTCAATGACATGCGGTTGTGAACCGCATACTCTTCCACGGGAGCTTTGCAGGCTGCCATGGTCTCAAGCAATGAGCCGCGGGGGAAGTCTATCATAGCCCTCTGCTTCTTTGGGGTTGCAGGGTGTGGGGTCGGCTTGGCCGACCCCACACCCTGGGGGGTGAAGGCTGCCTCTGGCAAGGCAGCTTTGCCATGGCGCTGGCTGCCCTTGCCTCTTAATCAGACCCGACTGGCATGCCTTCGGTTGAATACACACGATCACCTACATGGGAGATCCTCAGAGGGACCCTCAGTTTCACGGTGTGGAGCACTGTCCACTGCTACGCGTCGTGCATGGTCCTCCTCGTGAGGAGGAGAGCACTGTGTCAAGCAAGGCTCGTCTGTCACGTCTTCGACGCAATTGTTGAGTGGGAACTACGAAGACGTGATGGCTCCACCACCTCTCTGGTGCATGCTTCACGCCATCGGGAGACAACATGGGCACATTGTGTAGAAAACATGGCTCTAAAAAACTTAGATTCCCCCATTCCTCTCCTATGCACGTCGCATGAGGCCTTCATGAGGGCGTGCAACATCATCGACGATGAGCTGCACCACAATCGCCAGCAAGGGGATAACACCCCACCAAGCGCAACCATCAATGCGGGAAAAAAAATCCAAGGTTTGAGATCAGCCGAGGGAACCACATGGTAGCCCTCCATGATGGGAGGTACTGTGCAACTTGGGAAACAGGCGGAACGTGCAACGAGACAGGCTGTCAGAATTCGAAGGGAATCCGCGCAAAGACAGGGACACATTCTAGGAGAACCAATTTGCGATCCGGTAAACTTTGAGGATCCGTCGATCAACGCAATCAGATGACGGAATCAGCTGTGTGGTGTGCAGCACGTACCTACAAGAAGAATGCTTGCAATGTCATATGTAATACCACTGTGAACAAGGTGTCAGAGTCCTAGCGAACCACGTCAATTGCATTCCTTACTACCCTCGCATTGGCAAACGATGTAGTTGCAAGTCGTGTCATGATCGATGTTAAAATCCATCTCCAATCTTTCAAAATCATGAAAAATCCGTCAAGCATGCCCATGACGAAAACTAACCGGGGGCACAGCTGTCTTGTTGGTTTTCACTATGGGCACCGCTGACTTTTTGTTTCCGACTCTGGACATCGCTGACATATTGGTTTTGACATTGGACACCGTCGTCGGTTTGTTTTTGACTATGGACACTGCTCATTTATCAAGCAAAATGATGGGTATCTTACAACACTGCCCTCGAAAGAAATTGCCGCCCGAAGCATGACATGTTTGAATTTCACGCACGTTAGAACACTTTGCATCCATTTTTTTGTTTGGGTTTTGAAAGCACACATGAATTCATCCTAGACCTCCAGTTGATTTAAGGATATTTGCCACGTCAGATTCCTAACTGAGATGGAGTATGCGGGATGTCGATTGTTATGTCAAGCAGATTGTAGGGGGCTCACAAGGATGAGGTATGGAAAAAAAGACGATTCGGGTGTTTGGGATAAGTGGATTATTTGTATAAAGCACTCAGCGTATTTGGATGACAAGTGTCATCCAAGTGTTTTGAGCACATATAATCAATGCTGAAAATGAGAATGAAGCATAAGTCGGGTCATCAGCGTTTGATCTGAGCGATGCGTGGGAGGTCGCATCGTGAGTGGTGGTGGTGAAACACCGCCAAGAAGTCGGGGAGGGGGGCGGGCTTTGAGAATAACACGATACTTCTTCATGAAATTCGAGCGTCATTGAGAAGTCGACCAAACAATAACAAAACATCGATATGGTTTGTGATACTTTTTTCGACCAATCTAGAATGTGGCCATGATGTAGTCCATAGTGGGATATGCCAGTTGTAAGGCTGGCACATAGGTCAGAGCGTTTCTCAAGGAGTTGAACAATCTTGTTCGTTTTCCTCCCCATTCCACTCGGTGGTTTTCCAAGTGAAAAATGAGAGGGGCGCTAACATTTGGACATAGTCCTTTACGAATTGACTGTAGTAGTTGTAGAAACCCAAAAAGACCTGGATGTCCCAACATTTGTGGGCATCGGCGGATCAACGTCCGTCTCCACCTTTTTGGGTCCATGGTGGTCCGGTTGCTGCCAATGATGTGGCCCAAAAACTTGATCGAACGGTGACCAAAGTCGCACTTCAAGAGTTTTCCAAAAAACAATTCTCTATTTGTAAAATCTCAAGAAATTTTAAGAGTTGTCCATTGTGCTCCTTCCGGGTACGGCTGTACACCAGGATGTCGTCGATATACACAATGACAATGACGTCGAGATATGGACACAACATTATTCATTGCCGCCATAAATGTCTCGGGGGTGTTTGTGACTCCAAACACAATGAACATAAACTCAACGTGCCCGTATCTTGTACGGAATGCTGTCTTCTTGACGTTCTTACCAGATACGCGGATCTGATGATATCCATGGTGTAGGTCAATATAACTTAAAGTTTGAGCCCCAAAAAATTGGTCAAAAAGTTTATCTGCTCGCGGAAGGGGGTAGCGGTTCTTGATAGTGATGTCGTTCAACGCTCGGTGGTCTATGCACACTCGCATTTCTCTTATCTTTGTTTTCATAGAAAACACAGGTGCTACGTATGATGACATGGAGGGCCCAATGAAACCCTGCCCAAGCATCTCATCCAGCTGCTTCTTGAGTTCGGTCAGCTCGTGATCTCTCATCCTATAGGTCCCCTTCATTGTCGGTCCATTGTTTGGCTTCAAGTGTATCTGATGGTTGATATTGTGTTGTGGTGGCAACTCTCAGGGTAGTTCGTCGGAAAAAACCCCTACGAACTCCTTAACGAGCTCTGCAAACTCCTCGCTATGGCTGAAAACTTGTCGGGTGTCGTTACCGTTGATGTCACTTTGGCAGCTGCAGTTTTTCCCCCTCCCCTATTTCCACGTGGACTAACCACACTTTGACTCCATGCTTCAGATTTTTCTTGGCCACGTCGAGAGATATTGGTTGGTGTTTTGTGGCTGCTGCAGCTTCCTCTATTGCTTCCACCTCTGCTGCTTCCCCTAACCGCCGTTGCATCATGGGTCGCTCGACTAGAGGAAGATATCTTTTTATACAATCAATTCTGACATAGAATTCTCTACTACTCCATTGAACCTACAGATTGTGCCGGTACAGGAAGTTTCGCCCAAGGATGATTATGTGGTCACTCATTGGGCATGTCCTCAAGACTATTGCGTTGTGCAGATCTCCAATTTTCAGCCGGAGTGGTTCACGAAGTCGACGGATCTACAGTTTACCGTCGACGGGTTTTCCTTCAAAAGCCCATGGTTTGGCCTGCAAACCCAGCTTCCATCCATGTCATTGCTGAAAAAATTGTGAGAAGCTCTCCCGTCCCATAGTGTCGGTACCATCTTGCAACTTTTACAACACCTCGCTTGCACTGGTAGCAGTATTGCCGGTTGGTTGTCCTTGTACCCATCATTGAACTTTGCGATTTCAGGAATCCTCGTTAGCAATTATGTGAGCTGCTCAGACGGGCAATCGGTCGGCACAGATTTTTCCAACCGGATAGGAGGCTCGCTGTCTACTCCTATCCTGCACTGTTTCCCAACTCCTCACTCTTTTTCTGTGACACCCCTCCCCCCTTTGGATTGTTATTGCCGCTTTTGGCAGTCACGCAGAATACCGTAGTGTCTCTTATGTTCGACTAAAACAATTGTTTTCCTTCGTCTATTCAAGCACATATTTAATTTTTCCCTTCATGGACGAAGCAGTCCAGAAATTCCCAAATCCCTGTTTCTCTACACATTGTTTTAAGTCAACAATGCAATGAGAAAATTGCTGCAAAACATGGAAAACTTCATGAAAGGTTAACACACATCCACATCCTCCTCATCCTCAAGTTCAACCACAGCAGGCACAGCCACACACCGTGGAAATCCCCAGCCGTTGGGAATCTCCACGTTCTTCGTGCGCAGCACCAAGGTCTTGCACGCAGAACGGGACACACTGTGTGCATCGGATCGTCATCTGATGCACACAGTCACGTCATGACGGCGCGTTTAGCCGTCAGGATTGGGGCTGCGACTTGCAAAGCAACGGAAGGGGTGCGACGGCCCCCTTGACGTTCCAAAGTTTCAAACTTGATGTTCCAAAGTTGACGGGACAGACGAAGGAGGTGAAGAGGAATTTCGACCTAAGTGTAACACTATGATAATACCTCGGTCTTTGGACGAAGCAGGTCCAAAGTTGCTAGGTCAGAAATTATTGTCGAGTTTAACTGTCACCAAATTGGGTTCTGAAAAATAGGCGAATATAAAAGACACTACGGTATGACCTGGCTTCCCACAAGTCTAGCAGAGCCATTCATTGCACTGATAGAAAGCATCAATCTTTATCTGAGACGAGATTTCTGCTGATTGTGACTTTCCTCTGCCACGATAAGGATCGTGCCTTGGGGTCGGCAGCCATTGGATTCCTGTATCCGAGGATTATAGTCGGCACTGTTGATGCAGTCGGCTTATGCGAGCATTCGCGGAAGGTCGTCTTGGATGCTGAAAACGGCAATTGCTCGCCAAACATCTCTCTTGAGGCCATTGTAGTAGAAACATAGTTTGTCAGGGACAAGGTCACTCTCGGTGATGATTTTGCAGAAACACTGAGTGTACTTTGCCATCTTAGACTACTAACGCAGGCTTTAGAGTCTGTACCGTGTGGCAAACTTATCATTCACCTTCTTGAAGTGAGCGAGGGTAACGCGCACGAAGTCGCTCCACATTTTGGGTGGTGTGAGAGATTCATGCCATGTCGGATAGATATGCTCGAGAGGTAGTACGCGTGCGGTCGATGATGTGAGAGCAGTCGCGAGCGCCATTGATGCAGCTCTGCCGGTCTCTTGATACCGTTGTATGGCCTTTAGATTGGACCACCAACTCAAAGTCGTACCCACGCAAAAGTGAGCTCACGAGGTCAAGACTCTTTTTGCCATTGTTGACACTAGTAGTGGTGAAGTACACCTCCAAAATCATCAGCAACACCTTGACTGTCGATCCCTTGGAATGTACAAGATCGAACGGCTAGTGAAATGCTTGTCAAAATTGGATTTCACTCAAGAGTTGCAGATTTCTCTCGGTGAGCACCAATTTGCGTGCATGGGAAACTCAAACCTCCTCCAGTACCGCATTGAGCTGTTGGAGCAGAGAGTCATTGAGGCTCTCAAGTTCCGATTTTTTTTGGTACATGTCTTCGTTGATTTGAAGTTGTTGGCCAGTGCCTCCCATCATGCCAGTTATCGTCCCAATGAGCTACGGCGTGGGCGAAGGGTTTGCCGAGCCCCAGGGGTCCGTCACCAGGTTGGCCGTGGGGTTCATCGATGCTTCACCAGTTATCGTGAAAGTTGCTGCTTCCGCCTGGTTCGCCTGGAGAGCGTCGTTGTTTGCACGCTGCTGATTTGCCTTTTCCATAGTACTCGCCAGGGACTGTTGCTTGTGGCCAGTTTCCCTTGCTCTGTTCACCATTGTCGTCGCAATGTCTGCCATCTTCTAGACAGTGGAGATGCATCGAGGACTTGTACGAGGTTGTTGCTGGGTAATTGACATGTCGGTTATCCCTCCAACGCCGCTGTGCTCTGATACCAAGTGTTTCACTGAGCGGGACGTTGGTGGTTCACAGGGATGAGGTGCAAGACAAAAGACGATTGGGGTTTTTGGGTTAAATGAAAAATTTGCATCTAGTATTAAGTGTACTTTGATAACAAGTGTCGAGTGAGTCGAGCACATACATACAATGCCGAGAACAAGAACGAGGCATAAGACAGGTCATCGTTGTTCGAGCTGAGTGACACGTGCAAGGTCACGCCGTGAATGGTGGATTTGAGAAGCTCCGCCGCGAAGTTGGGGGGATTTGATAACATTACGACACTCTTTTGAAAGAGTCGCTAATCATTGAGAAGTCGACCGAACGATATCGGAACATTGATGTGGTTTGTGAAACTTCTTTCAACCATTCTGAACAGTGTCAAAGTTGTCAGAAACTTCTGGAACGGAACGTCAGAGGCCAGGGCAGTTGGCCAAAATTCCATGGTCCGAATGGTGTAAACATTCTGAAGTCGCCACGTGGTGGGCCATGGATGTAAGAATAGAAATGCCCAGTCACGAGTTTTTGGGGACTCGTGTATGTCAGGGACATAACATTAACGATGCTAGATTATGGTTGTCATCCATTAGTTGAGCTCTGCCAAAAATTTTCAGGCATTAAATGTTCCTTAATCCTTAGCAAATTTCCACTAGAATAATCTTTTTTCTTATTTTTTTTACCACAAGAATGATGAAAGAGATGTCAAGACTCCTAAACCACATCCAACTTATTAGTTCTTAGGAATCAAATTATGTATGGAGGGCTAGGAAAACTTGTGGCTTGCTTGGATTTGAGTGCAACAAGGTCTCCTTCAACAGTTCAACTTTTAATGTGCACGAAGAATGAATTCTCTCCATCCCAGAGTTGAGCTTTTGGATCATGGCGTAGTTGAGATGGTTGTCGGAGTCATTGGTCGGGCTCCATTGGAAATGTAGCCTACAATGCTTCTGGTGGCTGATGGCTATGGATTATTATGCATCGTGAATTGCTTTCCCTATATCATCTTCGTTGGTTAACGCAGATGTTTCTAGTTGTGCTTGCTCCTTTTGACGATCGTGGCCGTGACGTCTACAAAGTCTTGGTCAGAGGAGATGTAGTCAAGACTTTTGAAAGTTTGTTGCGTGTGGGTGAAGCTGTGAGCTGCCCCTCAGGTACCACTTCACTCAGATAGCAAGTGTTTTGTGGGTGGAAATATCTGTGGTTTACAGGTAGAAGGTAGAAAACTAGGAACAAATAAAAAGGCTGTGCACCTTGCATATGGTAGGAGATGTTTTTTATGGCAAATGTCATAGAAGTCAACCGCATGTACACAATTTCATACATGGGAAAACTTAGGAATGTAAAGACCATTTCAAGTATGAAGAGGTGATGTCACTGGCGAGTTCATGAAGTCTCTGTCACAAGACGGGGGTGTAAGAAAAATGCAATTTTTTTCTGGTCGGTATGTTGACTAGAAAATTTCAAGATGTGCATGATGTTTTTGTCACTTCTAACATCTGTTTCATAAGGTTGTCACCGAAGAGGTACTAGCTTGACAAAGCTTTCCAACAGTGCAACCCAGTGGCGAAGTTGCCTCATGATATGACCGTTGTGTGTGACATCGTCAATGGGACCATCGCTTTTTGGAAGAAGAGGCTACGCTTTCTGAGATCACCTCTGCCACCATTTTTACAACTGATGACTGGATCTCTGATGCAAATATGAAGTACGTCAGAACAATTGCACATTGGATTTCAGATTTCAAAGTGAAGAGCATGGCACTATCCTTCCCACCTTTTCTAGACCCTCCCACAACAAACAAGATGTCTGAGGTGTTGCAATAAGAATTGAAGGTATGGGGGGCGTGGGACCGTACTTTCTTCATCAAAGTTGGCACCGAAAGCACAAATGACACCGTAACCAGCATTCATCATTCCATCTATCTTGGGCTTTGAAAAGCTGAGTCACATTTGTTTTCTGGGCCACATCATAAACTTAGTGATAAATGACTTGCTTTCTCTCCCCACTGTGGCCGAGGTCATCACTAAGGCCCATCACATTGCCATGTTTGCAACCCAAAGCACTCCACAAGAGAAGCCCCTTGTCATTGTGTGCTCAAGTGCAGGCCAGAAGTACCAATCTCTCCACCTTGACATGAAGACTCGGTTACACTTGACACTCAAATTGTGCAGCCAAGTGACCTCCGCAGAGTCCTCGTGTTTTGGCTGGCATTCTACAGCTGCGATGGAATGTTGTTGATGCTGTCCATAGTAGAGTGGGCCACCATTTCACTGCGCAACCTTATTCTTAAGCACTTGACATTACACACTGAGGAAATCACAAGGATGAGTTATCTAGCGCTCATTCTTTTCATTACCTTCTTTGAGAGCATGATCAAAGACTCATGGTTGAAGGTGCGGGCAATCAATGCCAAGAAAAAGGGGAAGACAAGGGGTTCAACAGGTCGGTTGAAAATTAAGGAGCAGCTGCTGGCTTATGTTCATGCTGGCCTCAATGCCATAGTGGAGAATTTGGAGAAGCACGCCACGCTACTGACTGATCGGCACATTCTGGCAACTGCACCTGACCCACGGTTCCGGCTCTGCTACTTCAACAAGACCCACGATTTGATGGGCATTGGCTCTGAGGCCGAGCTGTAGGGGAAGGTTATAGAGCCTTTGCACCCATACCACACCAAGGTGGTGTAAGCACGGGAGGNNNNTGGAGAAGCACGCCATGCTACTGACTGATCGGCACATTCTGGCAACTGCACCTGACCCACGGTTCCGGCTCTGCTACTTCAACAAGACCCACGATTTGATGGGCATTGGCTCTGAGGCCGAGCTGTAGGGGAAGGTTATAGAGCCTTTGCACCCATACCACACCAAGGTGGTGTAAGCACGGGAGGCATCAGAAGCAATAGTAGTAGCTATAGGCGAAGGAGCTAGATGAAGCAGCTGCTGGCAGCAAGAGTGTAGCAGCAGCTCCACCAGCAGATAAACAGAAATAGAGACAACCCGGAGTGCTGCAACAGTAGCAGGAGGATAAGGAGCTCATGGAAGCAGCCTTAGTTGACCATGCAGGGAGAATTTGTATCCCTCAAACTCCAGCTGCAGCATCCTGATGTCAAGAGGCACCACCAACCACATTGGAGGGAGAGGTGGAGAGGTGGGCAAAACTCCTGGTGAAAGACCTACACTGCCACATCATGCGATAAAAAGAAGAGAACAAAACCTTATCCATCCCCTTCCCTACCATAGACGTGTTCGTAGTCCTGGCGACTTCAACACCATTGGAGTGACTGTTCTTCTCTTGGCTGCCACATCATTACAAAATTCCAGCATTCGATTGACCACTTGAAAGTTGAAAACATCATAAACATGAATTCATAGATCAATGAAAGGAGTTTCTTAGATTCCTGCGTCGTGCCCGGTGTGGGCCCATTCACATCGGACGCGGCAACGCCCACGTCCATAGTGGAGCCGGCGCTGACGACTCCGATGGGTGTATCCTTGGGCATGACGCTGCCGTTGAGTGGTGAGCACTACCAAGAATTATTCTGGCAGCGTTCACCCCACCCTAGCGGGCGTGGATTGTGTGATGGGGCCTTTTGCAGTGTGAAGGCCGCTGCCGATGAACCCCCCCACACTGGTGAACAATTTCGGCAGCCTTTTCCCTGCCCCAGTGGGCGTGGGAAATATGACGAGGCCTATTTCAGCCTGAACGTTGCCGATGGACCGACCCCGACGCTGCCATTTTTTTTTTGATAGCGTTTCCCCCACCCTAGTGGGCGTGGGAAATCTGGGAGGTGCCGTGAAGCAGTCTTGTGTACCTGAACTACCCCCACCCAACCCAGGGAGAGAGGGGAACCTAACCAGAAGGGGGAAGGGTGGATCAGAGGAAGGGTAGACGGCTGCTGCTGCCGCCGAAGCTGCTGCTGCTGCCGCTGCAGCTGGTGCTGCTGCTGCTGATGCTACTTGTGGCCGTCGTCGCTGGCTACTGCTAGAGCACACTGTCACAGTCCTGCCGCAGCTTCTATCACAGCTGTGATTGGACAGCTCTCATTGTGGTTGCTGCTCGCTGTTGCGGCTATCCACAGCTGTGGCTTCTAGCTACTTCTGCCACACCCTGCTACACGCCTTAATCGCTGCAGTCACTGCTCCGCACAGCGGCTGGCGATGGTGCTGCAGCTCTGCAACTGTGCCTGCTACCCGCTGCTGTAGCCGTGGCTAAGCGGCTGTTGCTGCTGCCGCTGCCGGCTGTTGCGGCTGCTGACTGCTGCTGCCGCATGCCGCTGCTCGCTGTTGTCGCTACTGCTGCTGTTGCCGCTGCTGCTGCTGTTACCGCTGCTCTGCACGGCCGTAGGCAGGGGTGCTGTGGCGTGGCCAATACGGCCGAGCCAATGCTGCCGTCGCCCGCGGCTGCCGCTGACTGCTGCTGCGGCACGCCGCTGCGCGCTGCTGCCGCTGTAGCTGCTGCTTTGCGACTGCTGTCGCTGCTGCTGCTGCCGCTGCTGACCCGTGCAATTGCGGATCTGCCCTCCCAGGACCTTTCCGCGTCTCTCACGCGCAACATGACGAGCTTTGGCTCATCCTGCTCTGATACCAAAACAGAGACTCCTAGTGCCTGTTCCATTGCACAGCTGTGTGGAACACCACAATGTGGTCAGAACGCAACTGAGTACGTCCAAAACGGACGAGTGTGCAAGGTGTACACGTCAGAACAATGGAGTGAGGATGAGTAAGACGTACAGGGTAGAACTCGATAGTCGACTCCACCCGTCGGCTGGCGAGAGAGAGCTCGCCGGTGCTCGCTAAAAAAAAACCCGTCTCATGTCACAACTTGTCCACAACCTGAGTTTTGTTCTATCCTGTGACTGTCCAAACTAACACAATCTCACAAGCAAGACTAAACTAGGTTACCCAGGCATTACAGTTCACAGACAAACAGCCACAACAAAGATTGTCTTGAGATCAGACGTGAGCTCTCCAAGAGGGGGGTAGCGATGACGTGAGTGTGTAAGAGGCTGCTCGCCAGTTGCCGGACTCAAGTCTGCTCCCCGAGTCTCCCATACTCTCTGCCTCCTCAGGGATGTGCAAAGCAATGGACGTGAGCCGAGAGGTCACAGTAAGGACACAACAACACTCTGTGTGCATGAACAAATACGGAAGGGCCACCATCTAAGCTCCTAGAGCAACGCCCTCCCATGACCGCGCGCAGCCAGGTGTTGGTTTGGTGCACAAAAGGTGTTGACCTCCCAGTACTTGTTTCACTGTCCACCGGTCTCCTTACACACGCATCTCTGCAGGAAAGTAAACAAACCTCGCTGCAACACACGTCGAGTGGTCACTAGAGTCAGAACCATATCCAAGCATGATGGGCGTTTTCTCTGATCAGCTGTGAATGCCTCCGCCATTTACGTAGCCATGGTCTCGTGCCTATGTACCAGCCATTTACTCTCAAGAATCTCTTATTCTTGATACTTGGTTTGCTGCTGACATAAAATTAGCATGCCCAAACACACTTTAGGATGATGTGGATGGATGCTTGCATGCCTGGTTGGTTTATGGTAGCATGTGCTTGGATGCATGTTGGGGTCATGTTGCCAGATTTTTTGCACAGCAGCAACTATCGGTTAATTTTGAGAGGGTTGGCTCGACCCGAGGGGTGGCGATGGCCACACCTCGTGCGTCTTGCTCCAGGTTCACCAAGTCAAGGTCGACCCAACTACTTACAACCACTTCTTGTTTCCACTTTCAAAGTGAGCTTTGCAGCATCCATAGCGTTTCCTATATCCTCGTGCTCTCCCCCCCACACAATCCTACTAACTACTGGTACCAAAGCAATGACGGAGAAGGTCGTTGCTCCCCCGTCCTCTCATGCGGTGGAGCACCGATTCATGGGACCCGTTCCTTTTCCACTCTTGGCCTCGGACACACAATGACTAGATGTTTTGTTTAGGGTTTAGGGTCTTTCATTCTGGATTCATTTTAACCAATAAAAGCGGCAGGCTATGCCAGCGACAGTGGGAAGTAGGGACCCTGGTGCTACTGAAGGGCTCCAACAACAAGGTGAGGGCTAGCAGCACTTCCCCGAGTCCAGTGGCGGTTATTGTGTCTCGCATGTTAGCTTCTGTCGCTTCCATAACTTGTTTCAGTGGCTGTCATGCTACATTGCATTGCTTCCATCACTTGTCCTAGATGCTGCGGAAATAATTGCTTCAACAGTTCTCACCAGCGTTAACATGCTATCACAGACATGATACAAGGGAGATAAACTTTTTTTTGGTTGTCCTCCACCTCACCTTGTTGGAATGCAACTCACATATGCAATACGACGAGCGGCATGTGAAAGAAGGCATGCACAAGGCTGTAGATAACACACTTCTGCGACAAATGGCAGTGTGAGACAACGTGTGAGGAAAGGATGGGCACCTCATCAGTGCGTTGGTGTTATCAGAAATCTGAACAGGCTCTTGAAGGAGTTCCATTGGCTGGTGGGTGGGCTGATGGCTGACATAAAAGTGTCAACAATGTTGATGAAATAGCTGCGAAACAACTGGAAGCTTAGATACTCTTTGGCTCGCCAGGCTGCTGTTGCTGATCTGAATCCGTGCCATGAATGTACATGGGCATAACAAGCAACCAAGACGTTACCGTGGGTCCATGGAAACCATGTACAGGCTGTCAAGAACTCAGAACCTGTGTTGCATTTGGTTTGCATGTATGTTGTCTGGTTGGCATATGTTGACATTCCTTGGGACTCTTGAAGAGCCATGCAAAACTCCACTGAAGCAAACGGGACGTCTCGTACCAAGAGGGATCGAGAAAAGACAGGAGCTGGTTTCATTCCGGTTGGATTCCGGAAAGTTTCCCCCAAAAAAACACCCAAGGTCAAACACCTTGCCGCAAAACTCTAAGAAGTCATGTCGTATTGGAATGTCATCTACTAAAAAATCTACTGCTATGAATTCTACAATGCCAAAAATGACACAGCAACTGTCTTTTGGTGACTGGTTTAGGCCCAAGGTACTGAAAGATTCATCGACTCACCTACATCACTCGGAATCTTTTGAGACCTAATCCACAACAATAGCACCTTGTTGTGTAATCTAACCACCAAGCTCACATGACATGTTTTGAGCATGACCGGTGGCAGTAAAAGCGTGAGCTAGATTCTTGGGCTTCAAAGATGAGGACCTTGCCCTTTCATTGAATTCCTTTCTTGAGGGTACTGTGACTTTTGAGAATATTGAAAATATCCCATATGTGACAGAAATAACTTTAAGATTCTATCTGACTTGATACATAACCCTTACATCCCGCAACACAACCAGTTGGAAGTCTATAAACAGCATTCTCCAATGAACACATGGTGATCTGCCCCTTACATGTGTTGAGAATATGTTTGTCCGTAGTTCATTGATCTGGCTCACTACACTCCATTCAAAAGTCTTGATGAAGGAAAAGATAATTTCTGAATATAGTGAGAAAAATATGAACGGTGAAAGAAATCATGATGGAAACTGTAGGTTCAACCACAAAAGGCACAAGGCAGCAATAGCGGCGGCTACTGGCGGCCATAACCATGAAAGTGATAGTGGTACCAAAATTGGCGTCATTGGCAAGAAAATGGAAAAAGAAAAGAAAGTTTCAATAGAGTATAAATTTGCATAGATATCACAAGAAAAATGACAAGAGTACACTGAATTTCAGGCCTACATTGACTAGGCTGCTTTCAGTTGGATGGATGGCCCACAGAAGGCCACACTATTGCAGTGAGGTTTCAGAATTCTTTGGAATAGCCTCAGTAAGGTCGGCAGACTTTGCTATTGGCTGGGAGAGAGTTCAGAGACAGGGGGTCGGGAAAAGGGGGGAGGAGGGGAGGTAAAGAAAATGCATAGCTTCCTTTCCAAATATTTGGGCAACAGAGAGAGTCACATGATCATACACCATGTGATGACAGGCTAGCCCTGCGAGAAGTGCAACCAGATCCACTCTCCTGCAACCTAGTGTTGCCTTGTTCATAGCGCGAGCCATCCACCCTCCAGCAGCAATGGATCCAGTCTTCTTCTGTCTCTCCAGAGGAATACTTGTCCATCAGTTGGTCAAGCTCGTCAAAACAGCTTGTCCGACCAATCACCCCGCTGCAGATCTGCTGCCTATCATCAGCAGTGCTGCTTCGCCTGCTGTTTCCATCCACAGCTATCTTTGAGTACAATTCAATGTCCTCTTCCATAGCTACCTCCTGTGCTGCACAAAAATCCTTGACAGAATCTTCTTCAGCTCTACTGTTCATCACTGGAAAATAAATGTAGTCTTCAACGGTGTAGAGCTGCTCTGCTTCCTCCAGCCCTTGAAGGAGAAAAGAATCCTTTCCTTCCCAAAAGCATTGCTCAGGCTGCATGCCTGTTCTCTGTTCCACATCCGTTTCAACCGGCTCTTCTGCCGGTTCTTCCTCCTCCACTGTCTCATGCTCCTCCACTTGCTCACCATCTTCCACAGAGGTCTCTTCAGCCGTGGAGATAATTGTTGGGATGGGCATATAAATGTATTCGTCGTCACAGTGCAGTCCCTCAGCATCCTCAAGACTGTGGAGCAATACCACGTCCTGCTCCTCCCATGACTGTGGCCTATGTTGAGCGGCCATTGTCTGAGCCACAACTGCTCCAGCTTGATCCAACGCCACAGCCTCCTCCTTTGGACTCTCAATTTCCTCTTCCTCATGGCTGCTGCCGCCAAACTCTACCTCCATCTGCCTCTGGGTGAACTCCTGACACTCCTTCTCCCTCTTTTGCTCCAACTTCCTCCGGACCTCCTCCTCCCTTTTGTCCACAAGCTTTTCAAAGACTTTAGGAAACACCTTAGTCTCCAATTGCAGGTTCCTCAACCGCTCCTTGCTCCGCTCAATCCACAGCTTGGTTTCCTCATTCTTCTTCCTGGAAGCTTCTTTCACTTGCTGCTCCCTCTGAATCTCCTCCTCCCTTTCCTTCTTCATGCCGAAGACCCAAAATTGGCAGATTACAAGTTCAAGTGCTTTGACAATTGTCTCTTTGGCTTCTAGCCCTTGTGATAAGGTCGGTGATTCTTCGCCAAGTCGGAGTGTTGGCGGTTGGCGAACCCCCCCGACGCGGATGGCCGCACGTGACGGCCGGCTGGGTTGAGCAATGAAAATAAAGGGGGGAAGTGCGGTCCAAGCATCGCAACAATGCGCGAGAACCAGACGGGAGGGCGAGCCGGCCCCGGCCGGCTGTTCTGGATGTACTCTCCAAGACGGTAGAGAAAATCGATGTGCCACCATCTATTTCTCAGTCTGTTTTTTGTGTGTGGGTGTGGGAGGAACAGTCGCGCGTGATGTGTGAACAAACATGTGCACATGTGCGAGTGGCGCATGTGCAAATTAGCTTGTGATGCGATGACACCACCGGCAAGTCATGCAAGTCATCACGTAATTCCACGACGCGGTCTCGCAAATGCACCAAGCGACCAAGCCGCGTTTATACGCAAGTCGCCAGCAAATGGCGTCGCGTTTCTTTTGCTTGTCGCGTCGCATGACCCCAAAAGTGAGTGTGCACGATTTCTAACCACAACAAGTGCATGGAGTGTGTTTTTTGTAGGTTTTCTTCTGTGAGTCAGCTGGTGGCCATAACTACCACCATTGAGGGGTAGTCCAACAAGGTGTGGTCACCGCCAAGGGTGCAGAAGTGGTTCTCAACCACCATAGAAGTGAGACCTGCGCCCCGGACCAAGTTTTATTATTTTTCTTGTGTGTTTCTAAGTGTCTCCGTCTATCATAGTGTGCCGGATATATGAGGCACTTGTCTCTTGTGAGTTAAAATAAGGATTCTCCTAAGTGTTCAACCCAAATTCACCAAGACCCTCACTTTGCAGCAATGCTACTTAATCTACATTTCTCTGTTGATGCCCAAATTTTGTGAGCATGTTGTACAACTCCTAAGCATTCCAACGAGATATCTCACGCCTGCAAAGATAGTTGTTTGAGTGCCTCATGAATTATATTGCTCAATCGACCGAGTCTCTGTCCAGAATTTCCAGAAAATCACCGAGGTCCCAGTTTTGAGTTTGAGCCTTTGCTGAAGACGTTTTTGGCCATGTTTCAGCAAAATGTAGCTGGTGGAGCACGTTAAAATTCTCCAAAAGTGGTATGAGAGCAGTTGGGAGGATTCTCGCCGTCCGAGACGCTCGAGCGCGAGCAAGTGAGGGACGGGAGCTACCGCCGCCGCACTCATGGCCGCCGCTTTGACCAAGGAGTTCCACGTGGTGGACAAACTCGTGGGTGCATCGAACTTCATCAATTGGAAATTCTGTATGCAACTCGAGTTTGAGGAGCGCGGGATTGGGGAGGTTGTGACGGGAGCAGAGCAAGTGCCGGATGTGAGCGTTGCATCGGCACACGTGACGGCATTCCCGGTGGTGACGCAAGGGCGTGTGGGGGAAGAGGGGGCAGCTGCTGAAAGAGCGGAGAGGTCCGTGAAAAACGACTGGAAGGCGTTGATGTTGCTTGCAATGAATGTCGCGCCACCGCTTATGTCGTATGTGCAGCCGTACAAGCAAGTGTGTGATGCATGGAAAGCCTTGTGCGGGGTGTATGAAGCGGGAGCGGTGGCGAATCGCATGATGTTGCGGGATTGTTTTCACAAGCTTTGCATGGGTGCGGGTGAAGAGATGCAGGACTACATCAGCCACGCGAAAGAGCTGGCAGAGCAGCTTGGAGCAGCCGGAGCTGAGTTTGGGAGTGACGAGATCATCCTCACGTTGTTGGAGGGGCTCCCGGAGTCATACTCATCACTCGTAAAAGTCCGGTTACGATTGAGGAGTAGTCAGGGTGGTTGGAACTATCGAGCAACGCGTGTGGTGTAGAGTCACGTCGTGAGTGGTCAGATCCGAGAAACTCCGCCTAGGAATTGGGGGGCTCTGAGGATCGACGGTGAAGATGCGAGATGCATCTTTATAAATTGAGACATGTCTCAATGCTTTGAGAAGTTGACCAAAAGGTCGTGTAACGTTTTTTTGCAGATCCTAGAAAGTGGTCAATGTTGTCGGAAAGTTCGGGAGGGTTTTTACGGAGAGCAAGGGAAGTTGGACAATTGTCCTTGACCGTCCGAGTGAAAGTCAGGGTCTCAATGCGCGGTGGGCTATTTGTGTAGTAAGAGAAATTCCCACTCCAAAAATTAGGGATTCGTGTAAGTCTGGTACGTAACACTTCCCCCCTTGTAGTCGCAACGTCCCGGCGCGCGTATTGACGTGGCCCAGTGATGGTGGTAACAGCCATTGATTAGGCGATCGACGTATCGGAGATAGTCGTAGGGTTCCCAGCTGTTATGCGCGGCGTCGTAGCTGTGCCACATGACAAGACATTCTGTTGGCTTGCCTCGTTGATGGCCAAGGATGTCCTCGATGACGTATTCGGTGTCTTCGTCCACTTGTACAAGAGGAGGGGGAGGGACATCTCAGCCGGGAAGTTCTCTCCGGGGTATCGGTAGTGCTTGAGTCTGCTGTTATGAAAGACCGGATGGTGTTGGGAAGTTTGATTCACGCAACCACGGGAGTTCGCATGCGCTCGATCTCAAACAGTCCTAACCAGCAAAGTTTGAGCTTCGACCAGTCGGCTCTGCGAAGCTTGATGTCCGTCGAGCTAAGAAGGACTTTGTCGCTAGTTTCGAAAACATTGTCATTGTGATGCTGATTGGCTACTTGTTTCATCGTTGCTTGTGTCTTTGCGAGTGTCTGTCGTGTTTCGTCCTAGTTGGCTGAGAAATCGTGGCATTGGACATCAATCACAGGAATGTTGCTCTGACTTTGTAGTCCATCAAGTGTGGCGCAAAGATTTTCGTACACTACTTTAAACAGAGTTTTGCCCGTTGCGATGGAGTTCGTGGAATTGTATGCAATTCCGGCTGTCAGGAGTTTTGTGCCCAATCCGTCCCATGAGGTTCGCCTAGTGTTCGGAGGAGTTGTTCGAGAGTTTGATTGGTCCGCCCGGTTTGGCCGTCCGGTTGAGGATGGAACGCCATTGAACGCTGGATCCGACTGCTGTAGCGAGTCATCAGTTCATGCCAAAAGTGGCTGGTGAATGCACCATCCCTGTCGCTCATGATGGTTCTCGGTATGCCGTGTAAATGCAACACTTTTTTATAGAAACAGCCGTGCCGTTCCTTTGGCAGTGACAGTCGCCATTGTCCAAATAAAATGAGACATTTCGGAAAACCTGTCGATAATCACGAAGATTGCATCATATCCTTCAGGTGTGACGGGCAATCCTGTGTTTAAGTCCATGGAGATGTCAGCCCATGGTTCCGTTGGAATGGGGAGCGGCTGCAGAAATCCGGGTGGCCGTCCCCAATGAGATTTTTGTTGCAAACACGTGTCGCATAACTTGTAGAATTTGGACACGTTGGATTGCATCTTGTCCCACCAGTAGCATTTTGCCATCTTCTTCAGCGTCTTGTCTTATACAAAATGTCCACCTGGACGTGTTTTGTGGCACTCCTCGAGCAGCATGCGGCGGAGTCCCTCGTTCGGGGAGACGACTACCTTGCGAGTGAATTGTCGTCTCCAATAGGGTGCATCGTACCAGAATTTGGCCTTTTTGTATTCACCGTGTTGGTCGTATCCTCATGCAAAAAACTGCTCGAGATATGGATCTTGTTGCAGTTGTAGCATTGTTGCTTCAACCATCAGATCTCGTTGGCGGCTAAGCGCATATGCTCGGCTTTTTTTCCTTGCTGGTACTCGATACTGTAGTCAAACCTGGATTCAAGGAAATCCATCCATTGGGTTTGGCGTCGTCTGAGGTTTGGCTATGTCTTCAAATACTTCAATGCATGGTGGTTGGTGCGTACGATGCATCGGCAACACTCTAGATAACACCACCATATCTTAAATCCATGAACAACAGCCGGCATGTCCTTCGATTGTACGACATAGTTGAGTTCTAGTCCTTGCAGTTTTTGAGACATGTAGGCGACCGGCTGCTCGTCGCTGCCACGGTCTTTGAGGATGACCACACCGATGGCTTGATTTGAGGCATCCATAGCCATGAAGCAGTCGACCATTGGATCTGGCGCCAATGTCAGATAATTCTGCAAAGCAGTGAATGCTTCTTTTTTGTTGTCTCTCCATCGCCACAAATATTCTTTTTTGGTGAGGTAGGAGAGAGGCGCTGTCACTCAGGCGTAATCCCGTACGAAACGCCGGTAGTATTTGTTGAAGCTGAGAAAAACATAAACATCTCGAACGTTGGTCGTCGTTGGCCAATCAGCGACTGCTGCTACTTTTTCTGGATCCATGGTGATCCGTCTGCCATTGATGACGTGACCCAAAAACTCAATCGAACGGCGACTGAAGTGACACTTCAAGTGTTTTCTAACAAATTTCTCTCTTTGTGAAGAGAGAAAGTTTTGAGAACTTTTCGAAGATGTCTATTGTGCTCATCCGGGGTGCTAATGTACACCAGGATGTCATCGAGGTACACCACGAAAAAAACGTCAAGGTACGGGTGGACAATATTATTCATAGCTGCCATCAACGTCGCCCGGGCATTCGTAAGTCCGAACGGGATCATCGTGAAATCGAAATCCCCGTAGCAAGTTTGGAATGTTGTCTTCTCAATTTCAATGTCTGCCACTCAAATCTGGTGAGTACTGATGTGTAGGTCGATTTTGGTGAAAATTCGAGCTCCTTGGAGTTGATCAAAAAATTGTTGGCAGAGGGTAACGGTTCTTGATGGCAGCACTGTTCAACGCCCAATAGTCTACGCACATCCATGTTTTGTCGGTTTTCCTTTTAATGAACAATACCGGTGCGGTGTATGGTAACGTGGATGGGCAAATGAACCCCTGATCGAGCATCTTATCAAGCTGCCTTTTCTGCTTGGTCAACTCGAGATCGTTCATCCAATAGGCTTTTGAATTGTTGGTGGGCTGCCCGGTTTCAGCTCAATGTGATGGTTGATGTCACGTTGAGGTGGTACGGTTTTTGGGAGTTCGTCAGGGAAGATGTTCGCAATCTCTTAGATGAGTGGTGCAAAATATTCAGGTACCATTGCGAACCTTGTTGATGCGGATGAGGCCAATGAGTCAGCTGCTGCCACTTCCACTTCATCTACTAGCTGGAGATGTACGAGCCATGCACGAGCTCCTGGTCATATGCAGTGTTTGGCCACATTGAGTGGTATCAGCTGCATAGGTTGTCACTTTTCAGCTACAGTGGTTTCCTCTGCTGCTTCCGCTATCTTCTTCCGTCCCACGCATGTAGGTTGTTGCTTGGAGCCTTCTATCTCCACGTAGACACTGCCGTTGTTGCAGGAAATCTTGTCCGGGAATGATTTTGTGGTCACACATTCGACAAGACCTCCAGACCATTACATACCACGGATCTCCTGCTTGGATTGGTAGTGGTTCTTGGAGCCTTTGTATCCGCAATCTATTGTCGAAGGTTTTCATTCAAACACCCCTAGTTTGGTGTGCGAACCTAGCTTGCAAACCATTTTGTTGCTTAAAAAACTGTGAGAAGCTCCTCCATCCAATAGTGAGAGTACCGCTCTATGACTCATGCATCCTTGAGGTTGAATTTTTTGCAATATTGCCGGTTGGTCATCTTCGTACCCCTCCTCGAACATTACGATCTCGGAAACCCTCAGCGGCATGGTAGGCCGTTCAGATGGGTGATCATTTGGCGTAGATCGCTCCCCATGGACAAGAGTCATGCCTTTCACTCCTGCCCTATGTCGATTCCAGACTCATTTTTCTGCGACCCCCCCCCTCCCCCTCCCTTTTTGGCCTGCTGCTTGCTCAGACAGTTGCAAGCGATGTGCCCGGATTTTTTGCAGCTGTATTAAGTGCACATTTCTATGTGGTCGACGCTGTCCATTTTCATCGGAGTCGAGGAGTCCGCTGACTGGCTCTTCTGTTTCCACAATAATTGTGGTTGGGAGGCCACTAGTCATAGGATTCTTGAATCCAAGCGTTGTAGTGGGCGATACCGATCCCTTTTCATGCTGTGATCATCTGTGGTAAGCCTTTTTGGATGCCAAAAATGGCGATATCTTGTCGGATGTCTCGTTTGATGCCTCTGTTGTGGTGAAAACAGAGCTCATTGGGGGGCGATGTCTGTATAAGTGATGATCTCACAGAATCTCCACATTTACTCTGCCAAGTTTGAGTGCTGATGAAGACTTTGGAGCTTATACTGTGCGTCAGAATTCTCGTTCAGTCGCCCAAATCATGCAAGCATCGCACGTGAGAATTTGTTCCAGTCGGTTGGTGGCGTCAGCGCGTCTTGCCATTGTGGGTTAATCTACTCCAAGGGTAGAACGCCTGCAGTCGGCGATGTAAGACGGGCGCCATTGGCTGTCGATGAAGGCCCGCCGGTCTCTTGCTGTCGTTGGATGACCTTTAGAGCAGACCACCAACTAAGTGTCGTGCCACGCAAAAGCTCGGCCGGTCAATGTTTTTTGTCCTTTGTTGACCCGAGCAGCGGTGAAGTACACTTGCAAACTTGTCATCCACATCCGAACCATCGGTCCTTTGGAATTTTCTGGATGGAACAGTTTTGGTGGGGCCGGAAAAATATTAGGTTCGTTCGATAGTTGGGTAGTTTTCTCAGTGAGCACATGTTCTTGTGCTCTTGCATTGCAAAGAGCCTCCATTGCGACATCGAGCTGTTGGAGAAGATGGCTATTGATCCCCTTGAGCATAGAGATACGGTTTGCCAGTTCCTCATTGATTCGCGCCTGTCGTCCAGTGCCACCTGATGATCCTGCTGTTGTCATTAAGGCTGTCCGCAGGGGCATCCGGTTTACTGCCATTGGAACCGCAACTGGGTTGGTCATTGGAGCCGTAGGAGTTGCTCTAGCTGCCGCATGGCTTGCCACGCCAGCATTTTCTACTGCTTCAGGGTTTGTGTGCATAAGCACATTCTGCTTCTCCATCGCCGAAGTCGTCGTCGAAGACCCGCTGTTGGTCGTCGGATGCGCTTACTCATTTCATATCGTAGTCGCAAGGTCTATAAAGTTTTGATGTACAAGATGCACTGACGGCTTGTGCAAGGTAGTCCTCAGGATGAGTACAGTAGTCGGATGCCTCTAAAACACCGATGCACTCTGGTACCAAGTGTTATGCCGAACGGAGCCTAGATGGTGAACAGGTAGAGGCAAAACACGATTCACTCTTTGGGACACTGGAGCAATTTCACTTAGCGGTAAGTGTACTTCGATGACAAGTGTCAAAATGATCGAATACACATTCAAAAGTGTCGAGTTACGAATGAGGCATAGTCGGGGTCGTTGGTTCGATCATCAAGCGTTGCCAGTGGAGCCGCGTTGTGAGTGGCCGTATTGGTGAAGCTCTGCTGAGGAATCGGGGGGTTTTGAGGATTGTCGATGAAGATACGAGATGCCTCTTTATGAATCAAGACGTATCTTGATGTGACAAGAAGTTGACCGAAAGGTGGTGTTACTTTTTTCATAGATTATTGAAAGTGGACAAAGTTGTGAGAAAGTTTGGGAAGGTTCGCTGGAGTGCGAGGACAGTTGGAAGGATTGTCCTCAACCGTCGGAATGAATGTCAGGGTGTCGACGCGCGTTGGGCTATTTGTGTAATGACAGAAATGCTCACTCATAAAAATAGGAACTCTTTTGTGTCTGGTACGTAACACCGTGGCGTCGACGTGCGGTGATGCACTCACTTGCAGTTGCATGAAAGATGTCACTGTGTACTTGAAGAATGCTGGAATACGCTGCCTAATCTTCGATAGCCGTTGGGGTTGTAACGGATTGGACAGAACCCTTGGCTAACCAGGCCAGAACTGCGGTGATTCAGGGTCTATGATCCTCATACCATCCCGTCCAACCGCCCACAGGCCAGGGAACCCCCCCTCGATCCACGTGGCGCTGGCCGTGTGCTACGAGGGTCTTCTGCATGGATTGACGGTGGGCCAAGTATGCTTTTTTTCAGTTTATTTCTTCACCAACCTATGCCGGAATAAAAAATCTGTGCAATTGTTTTGTCCAGCCCAAGATTCTGTCTCCTTAGGATCACATAGTCTTGCACTGGGATGTTTGCGCATTGATTTGCCACCGAAAAAAAGGTTGTGGGCAGGTTCAGAGTAAATGGACTTGTCGCGGCACACAACCTGACTGGCGCAGGCGACACCCATTTAAGTTGTGTGCTTTTCAATTTCCATTTCTCCCCGCACAATGAATCTCATGACACTTATGAGACTACACGTCCATCCTAGTAAAACCCTTGCTGCTCATGTTCTCGCTTTGTATGCTAGTGTGTCTCCTCACTAGCAAGGCTTTCCCTTTCGGTGACATCAATGCTACAAAACTTCCAAGAGACTACTTATGGTATCTGAGCAGTAAGGCATCCATCGCAGAGTTGTGGAGCCGTGAAGGACCAACGAAAGTAGACGTGAGAGCCAGAAGTGCAACCAAGGTCTTGGATTGACCCACCACAATACTGTGACCCATCCAAGCCGTTAGTGGCAATAAAGGTTCACCCACGACATCAGTTATAGCTACAGGCCACCACACCACTGGCTCAACTGCAACGATAACAGCACCATCACATGCTTGGGGAGTACACGCAACAGCCGCCGCAATATGTGGAAAGCAGAAAAGGCAGAAACGGTGGCAGAATAGCAAAAGCAGAACAGCGGTACATCACTTTTGCAGTAGCAACAACACGGCAATAATGTAGCAACAACTGCACTGCATCATAGAAATGCTAGAGCGCAACTGCACAGCAGCACAATTGCGTAGCATTTACGTAGCAACAAAACCAATGCAGCTCAACAGTGCACAAGCCATAGCAACGGCCGCCGCTACCACCACAGCAGCCACAGGAGCAGCGCGGCATCGCATCGCCACAGCATGCACGTAGGAGCTGCGGCTGAAGCGGCTGCCACACAACAGTAGCTGCATCTGTTGCCCCAGTCTCTGGACAGGGGTGACGAGGTCACTCCCTCACATGCACCCCAAAGAAGGTTTTTGGAAGTTGACCGTCCCGCCCCTTTCAGCCCAAGAAAAGAGAGGAAGAAGTAAAGGGATGGAGTGCAAGAGGCCATCCTCACGGTCTCTCCCTTTGCTGACATCACCATGAGGTCTTCTCACATTAACATCCCCTTGCTGATATCATCAGAGTGACTGCTAATTTCATCACTGTCTTGGTCAAATGTTTATGGCTGAAACTTCAAGCATTCCCAACAATTTGAATCATCAAGAAAATCACACCAATTAGTGTTTCATTGAATTTCGCCGGTCAGTCCATACCAAGCAGAGTGCATCGCGCTCAACCCTGGGAGGAGGAAGGTGCTGGCTGACCCAGGAGGATTCTCCCCACCAAACGCAAAGAGCCTACATTCAAAAGTGATTGCCGACCTTCAGTGGAAGGGGGACGAGATATGGCAAGAACTGCATCGACAAACTGACACACTTAAGGAGATAAGGAAGCTTCTTTTGACGCAGTCAGCCATGTCTCAACAGCCAACACGGGCAGCCATGGGAGTTTCACCACCGGCGGATTGGCATTCCACCTTGCATGCATGAGCCACACGTCAATGCTCTCCCAAGCAGGAGCACCACCCCTTTGTAATCCCGATCAAGGAGGCAGAGGATCCACCTACACACCCACAGGCATGGGAGGTACGTGTTTGCAAGGAACATCTCAGCAAGTCGCCTCTAGACTTGCTGTCCGTAATCCCAGTGCACAAGCACTCATCTAAGTCCAACTACAGGCTTCTTTTCTGGATGGTTCCCCCTTGACGGGGGCCTTGCCTCAGCGGGCCCACCTGCTCAAGAGCCTGAAGTTGCCATCCCCCCATATCGGTGACCAAAGGACTTCACGACACCCCCGCCCCGCTACGTGAGTGAGGCACTGTTCTTTCATTCTTGGGCTGACACGGAGGGATTATGGCCCTCCTACCGGAGCCAATACCCAACGTCTCATCCCTGTCAGGTCCATGCAGCAGCGTGAGCGATGCGAGGCCTGGTCTATGCCATCCCTCAAAAGATGTCCGTAAACGTCTAGTTTTTCTCGGGCACTTTGGGGACCAGGAGGGGAACGGACCCTCACCGTGCATGGGCTCTGGCATTGATGCTGTATGTTGCAAAGATACAGGTGAAGAGGATGGGCCGCTTTGTTGAGATCCACACTCTTTTACAGGAGTTATCTGAGCTGAATGTTGGCAGCATGCAATGCATCTGTACATATTCTGAGGGATCTGTGGCAGCTTGCAGCTTTTTAACCTCAACTCTATCATGCTAGGGACGCACTTGCAACACTGGAAAATATTCTTAAGAATTGATTTTATTTTTAATTTAAAATTTTAATTATGGTTAATAAGAAACCAAGAAGCAGGCCGCCCCTGACCGGCACATCTGCAGGGTGTAAAGGACGCCACCACCAACGGCACATGAACGGTGGAAAAGAAAAAAGCAGCTAAGTACCGGCAAAGACCGGTTCAAAAGCACAAAGATCTGACAGAGAGAGGGCACTCGGCAAACCGAGTCCATACGCCAATGGAAGAACATCCTCCTCAGGCCGAGGGTCTGCGGCTGCACAATGAACGACGCCGTGGAACCGTATCGCAGCACACTGGCTGCGAATGCCCGCAATGGAGACCTTAAGCATTGATTTCATCACACTAGCAGACCTGACCGAGCTTCTCCAGCTCATGCCTTGGGACTTTACTCCTAGCTTGAAGCACGTCTACCTTAAGAAGACAACCACCAAGGAGGCTACCTGAGCAAACATGTTGAGCGCTAGTTGCAGTGAGGATGACACCCTCACTTGATGTGCTGGACACTGAGATGAAATAGCTGCAGAATCATTGGCTTCTTCTAGGTTCATTGGCTCGTCATGCTGCTGCTGCTGACGTGAATGTGTTCCATGAATTTACACGAGGATGAACAGCAGCCAAGATGCTAGGACGTGAATCTGTAGAAGAAAAGTACAGGTTTTCAAGAAATCAGAATGTCCGCTGCGTTGGCTTGGATTTCTGTGGACTGGTGGATACCTATTGACAATCCTTTTGACTCTTAATCAGCCATGGAATGGTACACTGAATTAAAGAGATTGTCTCGTACTACGAGAGATTAAGGAAAGACATGAGTGGAGTGCAGAGTACTTCCTGTACAAAACCCCAAGGGGAAACACTTGGCCGCAAAACTTGAAGAAATTGCTTTGTAATCGAGTTTCATGCACTCAGAAGTCTATTCCTATAAGTTTTACTCTGCCAAATGTATCACCGTAGCTATCATTTGGTGATTGGTTGAGGCTAGGAGTACGAGTTATGGTTAATCACCCTAAATTCATACACTCAACAACTGGTGTATGAAAAAGTGTATTCCTATATGCAAATATTATTCAGAAATCATCAACATCAACTCATGTAACTAGATTCCAGACATACAGTTATTGTGTAAGGTATTATAGATTATATGTACCACGTCTTAGCTTTTGTTTGAAGCCCATGTTCACTTTCATGTTCACTTCCCAATACACTTGCCGATTCACAGTTTCAGGGGTGAGGTGATTGGTCATACATGAGTAGTACTGCAAGATTCAGAGATTCACGTACATGACTTGCGTGTTTCTGAGACCTGATCCACAATAGCACCAGTTTTTTTTGGGTGTAAACTGACGATGAAGCACAGACGGCACGTTTTGAGCTTGGCCAGCATCAATGAAAACACGGGCTTTATGTTTGGGCCTTGGATACAAACCCCCCATGCTTTCTTTGGCTGCAGAAGTCGGATTCTTTCCATAAGTGGTACACAACCCTTACATCCTGCAAGAAAACCAGATGCAATCCTAAATGTAGCATCTGTGAATAGACACAAGGTGAACCGCTTCTCACACGTGTTGATCTTGACATTATTGTTTTCCATATTGCACCGTTCTGACTCACTTCACTCCATTTTCAAGTTTTCATGACGTAAAAATTGAAGGATCTAGATCTAGTGGGAAACAAAGAAATGGAAAAAGTAACCATGATGGCAAACGCAACATCAACCACAAGGAAAAGAATACGCCAGCTAAAGCAGAAACAGTGGTGGCAACAGGCAGACATAACAATGACAGTGACGTCGATGCCAGCATTGGTGGCGTTGGTAACAGGCTTGAAATGTGACTTTGACATCAATAGAAGCACACTTTTTTTTTAGAGAATTGAATTCTGCAGAAACTACAACAGTTAAGGCAGTAGTGATGGTGATGGCTATGGTGACGAAGAAATACAGTGTTACTCCCTCTGAAATCAAATTATAGCTTTGGATACTCGGATCAATTTTGTGTTAGGGGTGGACAGTGCAAGGTATAGTGACTAGGCGGGGTCACCAATAGTGGCTAGGTTTCTTTCAATTAGGTGTATGGCCAACATGGCTCCACGCAGGGGCACAACATTCCAACCAAGTTTCAAAATCCTTTGGAATAGCCTTAGTGAAGTCCATTGCCTTGTCATAGGCTAGGAGAGAACTTGGGGACAGGGGGGTGGGCGGAGACAAGGGAGGGGGGGGGGTAGGAATTGCATTGGTTTGTTCCAATAAAAACATTACTCAGACATCAATTTTCAACAAGCTAGCCCTGCGAGAAGTGCAAGCAGATCCACTCTCCTGCAATCCAGCATTGACGTGTTCATAGCCCGAGCAATCCAACCTCCAGCAGCAATGGATCCAGTCTTCCTCTGTCTCCCCAGAGGATTATTTCTCCATCAGCTGGTCTGATAGTCAGAACAACTTGACCGACCAATCACCTTGCTGCAGATCTGCTGCCTATCATCAAGAGTGCTGCTTTGTATGCAGTTGCCATCCACAACTATCTTAGAGTGCAAGTCGATCTGCTCCTCCAGTGCTACCTCATCCGATTCAAAAACATCCTTGGCAGGATCTTCTTCAGCTCTGTTGTTCCTCACCGGAAAACAAACATAGTCTTCAACGCTGCAAAGCTCCTCCGCTTTCTCCAGCCCTCGGAGGAGAAAAGAATCTGTTCCTTCTCAAAAACGATGCCCAGGCTGCATGCCCGTTCAGCCATCTTGGTTGTAGGTCAACTAGCCTTGTTGATCCCCTCTGGCATACTTGATCCTGTGTCAGTGTCACTCCCCTCTGGTACAACTGATCCCACGTTAGCGCCAGGCCCCTCTGGCACACCTGATTTTGTGTCAGCATCAGTTCCCTCTGACACATCTGGTCCAATGCCTTCACATCTGGTCTTCGGTGTACAAGACGCAGGCTAGAGAGCCCCAGACATGAGCGAGACAGAGATTGATGCTATGGCTAAACCATAGCTCGCAAGGAGTGACATGGTCCAAAAGAGGACCATACGGCAGGCAGTTCTAGACCCACGTCATGTAGGAGAAGTCCTTGAATACAAAGGACCGCGGTCTGTATGGCATATACCCATCCTCCATGGTTCGGTTCCAATGCTTGGAGACATTGTTCTGTTGTAGTGTAGGTTGAACTGAGAGTTGGTGATAAACAAAATGCTCTGAAAAGAAGGCACCTATCTCGCCTAAGAACTCGCTACCATGATCGGAGTGGAGTGTGTGATGAGACGGGCCCTCAGGCATCATTAGCTACAGACAAACCACCAGGGTAGAATTGCTCTTGTGGCGTAGGCTGAAGGCCCACAGCATCAGGGTGAGGTCATCAATCACAGTCAGAATATATTGATCCTGATCTGAGAGGGACTCGACTGGGAGGGGAACGAGGAGGTCCGAGTGGACCATCTCTAGCAGACGTAGTGCCTGCAAAACAGAGTTAGGGTAAGGGCAGAGATGCATCTTACCCTGGGCGTCGAGCAGGAAACTGATTCTGGGCAGATTCTCAAAGGGAATTGTATCAAGATTAAAGGCTGCCTGAGTTGAAACAAGCTTGGACTCACTATCTAAGCTCTGAGCTCACATGCCAAAGGCAGTGATGCAGCCAGCGCTGGTTCTCAACAGAGAGAACACCAGTGATAGGCCACATACAGAAGAGAGAGAGAGGGAGACAGAGAGAGAGAGAGAGAGAGAGAGA
>SZWC01015692.1:7165-17361 GCA_023375785.1 Penium margaritaceum | reverse complement strand
CAGGCCTGCCGGCCAAATGACGGTCATCGCACGTCGTACGGTACGTTTCGCAATATTTTTGGAGAATGAAAACGACCGAGCATCGTGTGCCTACGTTTTGGCGTCATGGATGTTGGAAGAATATGGTCAGGCAGGAAAAGTGATGACTACTGTTGGCGATTGCAAAGTAGGATACAGAACGGAGAGTACATCCATCGTATTCCCGGACACGCAAGTACATTCCGCAGTTCTGTTCGTATGGACACGAACCGAATTCGTTATGTTCTGAGATCTATACATAGGTGTGAACGGAAGTCATGTCATGGTCGTCGTGTTCATATGTGTGACTAGTTTTCCGTAATCAGAGACGTACACAGAACACTTCCGTGCCAAATACGACTTTGTGAACAGAAATGACATGATGCTTTTCGTGATAATGGCCACGAAAAACACTGATGTAGAATTCGTCCTCTGAAACTAAGACACAAAAGCAGCATATGTTTTTACGTACCCCAGAACAAAGAAAGAAGGAGGAGGCCTTTGGTAGTTACTAAGAAAGCCGATGTATGATCCCGATTGCGTGGAACATGTGATGATCAGCCACGCATACGGCGTGGTTTGTTACGGCCCCGGCGCAACAATTCCGTTCTCGCAAATGGCCCGTCAGAAATGCGTGGCGTAAAATGCGGCGCGTACACGTAGCCGGCAGCTGTGAGCACCGTACACTACTGCCAGGTGTGATAATCTCGATGAAACCCACACTGGAGGCCCCGAGAGCGTGCCGTCAGCTATGAGCGCAGGCACGCACCTAGTGAACGCGTACGGCCCCGACGCAACAATTTCGTTCTCGCAAATGGCAC
The DNA here is from genome assembly GCA_023375785.1 of Penium margaritaceum. Classification (NCBI taxonomy): domain Eukaryota; kingdom Viridiplantae; phylum Streptophyta; class Zygnematophyceae; order Desmidiales; family Peniaceae; genus Penium; species Penium margaritaceum. Next base: position 16,522 of record SZWC01015692.1, on the reverse strand, counting down.
GTCAGAAATGCGTGGCGTAGAATGCGGCCAATACACGTAGCCGTACACTACTCCCAGGTGCAATTATCTCGATGAAACCCACACCGGAGGCCCCGAGAGCGTGCCAGCAGTTGTGAGCGCAGGCATGCACCCAGTGAACGCGTACGGCCCCGGCGCAACGATTCCGTCCTCGCAACTGGCCCGTATAAATTGCGTGGCGTAAAATGCAGCGCGTACACGTAGCCGTACACTACTCCCAGGTGCGATAATCTTGATGAAACCCACACCGGAGGCCCCGAGAGCGCGCCGGCAGCTGTGAGCGTAGGCACGTACCCAGTAAACGCGTACGGCCCCAGCGCAACCATTCCGTTTTCGCAAATGGCCCATCAGAAATGCATGGCGTAAAATGTGGCGCGTACATTTAGCCATACACTACTTCCAGGTGCGATAATCTTGATAAAACCCACACCAGAGGCCCCGAGAGCGCGCCGGCAGCTGTGAGCGCAAGCACGCACCCAGTGAACGCGTAGGGCCCCGGCGCAATAATTCCGTTCTCGCAAATGGCCTGTCAGAAATGCGTGGCGTGAAATGCGGCGCATACATGTAGCCGTACACTACTGCCAGGTACGATAATCTCAATGAAACCCACACCGGAGGCCCCGAGAGCGCGCCGGCAGCTGTGAGCGTAGGCACGCACCAAGTGAACGCGTACGGCCCCAGCGCAACAATTCCATTCTCGCAAATGGCCTGTCAGAAATGCGTGGCGTAAAATGCAGCGTGTACACGTAGCCGTACAGTACTCCCAGGTGCGATAATCTCGATGAAACCCACACCGGAGGCCACGAGAGCGTGCCGGCAGCTGTGAGCGCAGGCACGCACCCAGTGAACGCGTACGGCCATGGCGCAACAATTTCGTTCTCGCAAACGACCCATCAGAAATGCATGGCGTAAAATGCGGCGCGTACACGTAGCCATACACTACTACTAGGTGCAAGAATCTTGATGAAACCCACACCGGAGGCCCCGAGAGCGCGCCGACAGCTGTGAGCGCAGGCACGCACCCAGTGAACGAGTACGGCCCCGGCGCAACAATTCTGTTCTTGCAAATGGCCCGTCAGAAATACGTGGCGTAAAATGCGGCGCGTACACGTAGCCGTACACTACTGCCAAGTGCAATAATCTTGATGAAACCCACACCGGAGGCCCCGAGAGCGTGCCGGCAGCTGTGAGCGCAGGCACGCACTCAGTGAACGCGTATGGCCCCGGTGCAACAATTCTGTTCTCGCAAATGGCTCGTCAGAAATGCGTGGCGTAAAATGCGCCGCGTAAAAGTAGCCGTACACTACTGCCAGGTGCAATAATCTCGATGAAACCCACACCGAAGACCCCGAGAGCGCACCGGCAGCTGTGAGCGCAGGCACGCACCCAGTGCATGGGTACGGCCGCGGTGCAACAATTCTGTTCTCGCAAATGGCCCGTCAGTAATGCGTGGCGTAAAATGCGGCGCGTACACGTAGCCGTACACTACTGCCAGGTGCGATATTCTTGATGAAACCCACACCAGAGGCCCCGAGAGCACGCCGCCACCTGTGAGCGCAGGCAGGCACCCAGTGAACGCGTACGGCCCTGGCGCAACAATTCCGTTCTCGCAAATGGCCCGTCAGAAATGCATGGCGTACAATGCGGTGCGTACACGTAGCCGTACACTTCTGCCAGGTGCGATAATCTTGATGAAACCCACATGGGAGGCCCCGAGAGCGCGCCGGCAGCTGTGAGAGCAGGCCCACACCCAGTGAACACGTACGGCCCCGGAGCAACAATTTCGTTCTCGTAAATAGCCTGTCAGAAACGCGTGGCGTACAATGCAGCGCGTACACGTAGGCGTACACTACTGCCAGGTGCGATAATCTTGATAAAACCCACACCGGAGGCCCCGAGAGCGCGCCGGCAGCTATGAGCGCAGGCACGCACCCAGTGAACGCGTACGGCCCCGGCGCAACAATTCCGTTCTCACAAATGGCCTGCCAGAAATGCGTGGCGTACAATGCAGCGCGTACATGTAGCTGTACACTACTACCAGGTGCAATAATATCGATGAAACCCACAACGGAGGCCCCGAGAGCGCGCCGTCAGCTGTGAGCGCATGCACGCGCCCAGTGAACGCGTACGGCGTCGGCGCAACACTTCCGTTCTCACAAATGGCCGGTCAGAAATGCGTGGCGTAAAATGCGGCACGTACCCATTGCTCTAAACTACTGCCAGGTGCACTAATCTTGATGAAACCCACACCGGAGGCCTCAAGAGCGCGCCGGCAGCTGTAAGCGCAGGCACCCACCTAGTAAACGCGTACGGCCTCGGCGCAACAATTCTGTTCTCGCAAATGGCCTGTCAGAAATCCGTGGCGTACAATGGGCCACGTACACGTAGCCATATACTATTGCCAGGTGCAATAATCTTGATGAAACCCACACCGGAGGCCCCGAGAGCGTGCTGGCAGTTGTGAGCACTGGCACGCACCCCGTGAACGCGTACGGTCGCGGCGCAACAATTCCTTTCTCGCAAATGGCCCGTCAGAAATGCGTGGCGTACAATGCAGCGCGTACACGTAGCCGTACACTACTGCCAGGTGCGATAATCTCGATGAAACCCACACCGGAGGCCTCGAGAGCGCGCCGGCAGCTGTGAGCCTAGGCACGCACCCAGTGAACGCGTACGGCCTCGGCGCAACAATTCTGTTATCGCAAATGGCCCGTCAGAAATGCGTGGCGTACAATGTAGTGTGTACACGTAGCCGTACACTACTGCCTGGTGCGATAATCTTGATGAAACCCGCACCGAAGGCCTTGAGAGCGCGCTGGCAGCTCTGAGCACAGGCACGCACCCAGTGAACGCGTACGGCCCCGGTGCAACAATTCTGTTCTCGCAAATGGCCCGTCAGAAATACGTGGCGTACAATGCGGTGCATACACGTAGCTGTACACTACTGCTAGGTGCGATAAACTCGATGAAACCCACAGCGGAGGCCCCACGAGCGTGCCGGCAGCTGGAGCGCAGGCACGCACCCATTGAACGCGTACGACCCCGGCGCAATAATTCCATTCTCGCAAATGGCCCATCAGACGTGCGTGACGTAAAATGCGACGCGTATACGTAGCCGTACACTAGTGCTAGGTGCGATAATCTCGATGAAATCCACACTGGAGGCCCCGAGAGCGCGCCGGCAGCTGTGAGCGCAGGGACCCATCCAGTGAACGCGTACGGCCCCGGCGCAATAATTCCGTTCTCGCAAGTGGCATGTCAGAAATACGTGGCGTAAAATGCTGGGCGTACACGTAGCCGTACACTACTGGCAGATGCGATAATCTTGATGAAACCCACACCGGAGGCCTCGAGAGCGCGTTGGCAGCTGTGAGCGCAGGCACGCACCCAGTGAACGCATACGGCCCCCACGCAACAATTCCGTTCTCACAAATGGCCGGTTAGAAATGCGTGGCAAAAAATGCGGCGTTGCAAGTAGATGTACACTACTACCAGGTGTGATAATCTTGATGAAACCCACACCGGAGGCCCCGAGAGCGCGCCGGCAGCTGTGAGCGCAGGCACGCACCCAAGTAACGCGTACGGCCCCGGCCCAACAATTCCGTTCTTGCAAATGGCCCGTCAGGTTCATGTGACGTAAAATGCGGCACGTACACGTAACAGTACACTACTGCCAGGTGCAATAATCTTGATGAAACCCACACCGGAGGCCCCGAGAGCGCGCCAGTAGCTGTAAGAGAAGACACGCACCTAGTGTACGCGTACTGCCTCGGCGCAACAATTCTGTTCTCGCAAATGGCCCATCAGAAATGCGTGGCGTACAATGGGGTGCGTACATGTAGCTGTACACTACTGCCACGTGCAATAATCTTGATGAAACCCACACCGGAGGCCCCGAGAGCGCGCCGACAGCTGTGAGCGCGAGCACGCACCCAGTGAAAGCGTACGGCCGAGGCGCAACAATGCCGTTCTCGCAAATGGCCCGTCACAAATGCGTGGCGTACAATGCAGCGTGTACACGTAGTCGTACACTATTGCCAGGTGCGATAATCTTGAAGAAACCCACGTCGAAGGCCCCAAAAGCGCGCCGGCAGCTGTGAGCGCAGGCACGCACCCAGTGAACACGTACGGCCCCGGCGCAACAATTCTGTTATCGCAAATGGCCCGTCAGAAATGCGTGGCGTACAATGCAATGCGTACACGTAGCCGTACACTACTTCCTCCTGCGATAATCTCGATGAAACCCACACCGGAGGCTCCGAGAGCGCGCCGGCAGCTATGAGCACAGGCACGCACCAAGTGAACGCGTAGGGCCCCGGCGCAACAATTCTGTTCTTGCAAATGGCTCGTCAGAAATGCGTGGCGTACAATGTGGCGCGTACACGTAGTCGTACAGTACTGCCAGGTGCGATAATCTTGATGAAACCCACACCGGAGGCCCCGAGAGCGTGCCGGTAGCTGTGAGAGCAGGCACGCACCCAGTGAACGCGTACGACCCCGGCGCAATAGTTCCGTTCTCGCAAATGGCCTGTCAGAAATGCGTGGCGTAAAATGCGGCGCGTACACGTAGCCGTACATTACTGCCAGGTGTGATAATCTCGATGAAGCCCACACCGGAGGCCCCGAGAGTGCGCCGGCAGCTGTGAGCGCAGGCACGCACCCAGTGAACGTGTACGGTCCCGGCGCAACAATTCAGTTCTCGCAAATGGCCCGTCAAAAATGCGTGGCGTACAATGCCACACGTACACGTAGCCGTACACTACTGCCAGGTGCGATAATCTTGATGAAACCCACACCGGAGGCCCCGAGAGCACGCGGGCAACTGTAAGCGTAGGCACGCACCTAGTGAACGCGTACGGCCTCGGTGCAACAATTCTGTTCTCGCAAATGGCCCGTCAGAAATGCGTGGCGTACAATGCGGCACGTACACATAGCCGTACACTACTGTCAGGTGCAATAATCTTGATGAAACCCACACCGGAGGCCCCGAGAGCTCGCCGGCAGCTGTGAGCGCGCGCACGCACCCAGTGAACGCGTACGGCCGTGGCGCAACAATTCGGTTCTCCGAATGGATTGTCACAAATGCATGGCGTACAATGCAGCGCGTACAGGTAGCCGTACACTATTGCCAGGTCCGATAATCTCGATGAAACCCACACCAGAGGCCCCGAGAGCGCGCCGGCATTTGTGAGCGCAGGCACGCACCCAGTGAACGCGTACGGCCCCGGCGCAACAATTCTGTTATCGCAAATGGCCCGTCAGAAATGCGTGGCGTACAATGCAGTGTGTACACGTAGCTGTACACTACTGCCTGGTGCAATAATCTCGATGAAACCCACACCGGAGGCCCCGAGAGTGCGCCGGCAGCTGTGAGCGCAGGCACGCACCCAGTGAACGCATACGGCCTCGGCGCAATAATTCGTTCTCGCAAATGGCCCGTTAGAAATGCGTGGCGTACAATGCGACGCATACACGTAGCCGTACACTACTGCCAGGTGCGATGATCTCGATGAAACCCACACCGGAGGCCCCGAGAGCGCGCCGGCAGCTATGAGCATAGGCACGCACCTAGTGAACGCGTACGACCCCGGCGCAATAATTCCGTTCTCGCAAATGGCCTTTCAGAAATGCGTGGCGGAAAATGCGGCACGTACACGTAGCCGTACACTACTGCCAGGTGCGATAATCTTGATGAAACCCACACCGGAGGCCCCGAGAGCGCGCCGGCAAATGTAAGCGCTGGCTCGCACCTAGTGAACGCGTACGGCCTCGGCGCAACAATTCTGTTCTTGCAAACCGGCCGTCAGAAATGCGTGGCGTACAATGCGGCGTGTACACGTAGTCGTACACTACTACCAGGTGTGATAATCTCGATGAAACCCACACCGGAGGCCCGGAGAGCGCGCCCGCAGCTGTGAGCGCAGGCACGCACCCATTAAACGCGTACGGCCCCGGTGCAACAATTCCGTTCTCGCAAATGGCCCGTCAGAAATGCGTGGCGTACAATGCAGCGCGTACACGTAGCCGTACACTATTGCCAGGTACGATAATCTCGATGAAATCCACACCAGAGGCCCCGAGAGCGCGCCGGCAGCTGTGAGCGAAGGCACGCACCCAGTGAACGAGTTCAGCCCCAGTGCAACAATTCTGTTATCGCAAATGGCCCGTCAGAAATGCATGGCATACAATGCAGTGCGTACACGTAGCAGTACACTACTGCCTGGTGCAATAATCTCGATGAAACCCACACCGGAGGCCTCGAGAGCGCGCCGGCAGCTGTGAGCAAAGGCACGCTCCCAGTGAACGGGTACGGCCCCGGCGCAACATTTTTTTTCTCGCAAATGGTCCGTGAGAAATGTGTGGCGTACAATGCGGTGCGTACAAGTAGCCGTACACTACTGCCACGTGTGATAATCTTGATGAAACCCACACCGGAGGCCCCGAGAGCGCGCCGGCAGCTGTGAGCGTAGGCACGCACCCAGTGAACGCGTACGACCCCAAAGCAATAACTCCGTTCTCGCAAATAACCTGTCACAAATGCGTGGCGTAAATTGCGGCGCGTACAAGTAGGCGTACACTACTGCCAGGTATGATAATCTCGATGAAACCCACACCGGAGGCCCCGAGAGCGCGCCGGCAGCTGTGAGCGCAGGCACGCACCCAGTGAACGCGTACGGCCCCGGTGCAAAAATTCCGTTCTCGCAAATGGCCCGTCAGAAATGCGTGGCATAAAATGCGGCGCATACACGTAGCCAGGTGCAATAATCTTGATGAAACCCACACTGGAGGCCCCGAGAGCGCGCCGGCAGCTGTGAGTGCAGGCACGCACCCAGTGAACGTGTACGGCCCTGGCACAACAATTCCTTTCTCGCAAATGGCCCGTCAGAAATGCGTGGCGTAAAATGCGGCGCGTACACGTAGCCGTACACTACTGCCAGGTGTGATAATCTTGATGAAACCCACACCGGAGGCCCCGAGAGCGCGCCGGCAGGTGTGAGCGCAGGCACGCACCTAGTGAACGCGTACGGCCCCGGCGCAACAATTCTGTTCTCGCAAATGGCCCGTCAAAAATGCGTGGCGTACAATGCGGCGCATACACGTAGCTGTACACTATTGCCAGGTGCGATAATCTTGATGAAACCCACACCGGAGGCCCCGAGAGCGTGCCGGCAGCTGTGAGCGCAGGCACGCACCCAGTGAACGCGTATGGCCCCGGCGCAACAATTCCGTTCTTGCAAATTGCCTGTCAGAAATGCGTGGCGTTCAATGCAGCGCGTACACCTAGCCGTACACTACTGCCAGGTGCGATAATCTCGATGAAACCCACACCGGAGGCACCGAGAGCGCACCGGCAGCTGTTAGCGCAGGCACGCACCCAGTGAACGCGTACGGCCCCGGCGCAACAATTCTGTTCTCGCAAATGGCCCGTCAAAAATGCGTGGCGTACAATGCAGCGCATACACCTAGCCGTACACTACTGCCAGGTGCGATAATCTCGATGAAACCCACACCGGAGGCCCCGAGAGCGCACCGGCAGCTGTTAGCGCAGGCACGCACCCAGTGAACGCGTACGGCCCCGGCGCAACAATTCCGTTCTCGCAAATGGCCCGTCAGAAATGCGTGGCGTACAATGCGGTGTGTACACGTAGTCGTACACTACTGCCAGGTGCAATAATCTTGATGAAACCCACACCGGAGGCCCAGAGAGCGCGCCAGCAGCTGTGAGCGCAGGCACGCACCCAGTGAACGCGTACGGCCGTGGCGCAACAATTCCGTTCTCGCAAATGGCCCGTCAGAAATATGTGGCGTACAATGCGGCGCGTACACGTAGCAGTACTTTACTGCCAGGTGCGATAATCTTGATGAAACCCACACCGGATGCCCCGAGAGCGCGCCGGCAGCTGTGAGCGCAGGCACACACCCAGTGAACGCGTACGGCCCCCACACAACAATTCCGTTCTCGCAAACGGCCCATAAGAAATGCGTGGCGTAAAATGCGGCGCGTACACGTAGCTGTACACTACTACCAGGTGCAATAATCTTGATGAAACCCACACCGGAGGCCCCGAGAGCACGCCGGCAGCTGTGAGCGCAGGCACGCACCCAGTGAACGCGTACGGCGACGGTGCAACAATTCTGTTCTCGCAAATGGCCCGTCAGAAATGCGTGGCGTACAATGCGGTGCGTACACGTAGCTGTACACTACTGCCAGGTGCGATAATCTCGATGAAGTCACACCGGAGGCCCCGAGAGCGCGCCGGCAGCTATAAGCGCAGGCACACACCCAGTGAACGCGTACGGCCCGCACGCAACAATTCCGTTATCGCAAACGGCCCGTCAGAAATACGTGGCGTAAAATGCGGCACGTACACGTAGCTGTACACTACTGCCAGGTGCAATAATCTTGATGAAACCCACACCGGAGGCCCCGAGAGCGCGCCGGCAGCTGTGAGCGCAGGCACGCACCTAGTGAACGCGTACGGCCCCGGCGCAACAATTCCGTTCTCGCAAATGGCTCGTCAAAAATGCGTGGCATGAAATGCGGCGCGTACACGTAGCCGTGCACTACTGCCAGGTGCGATAATCTCGATGAAATTCAGTGTGTAACAAGTGACTCTCGCAGAACATTGTGGTACATTCAATTAAAGAAAGCGAAGAAAATTGCACTCCATAAAGAAGTGTGTGCATTCAATTAAATGATTCTTTGGAGAGTGGTCATCTAAATACCCTTATGCGCTGTAACAAGTGATTGTTGCAGAACATTGTGGTACATTCAATTAAAGAAAGCAAAAAAAAGAGCACTTCATAAAGAAGTGTGTGCATTCAATAAAATGATTGCTTTGAGAGTGGTAATCTAACTACCCTTATGCGCCGTAACAAGTGATTATTTCAGAACATTGTGGTACATTCAAGTAAAGAAAGCGAAAAAAAAGAGCACTCCATAAAGAAGTGTGTGCATTCAATTAAATGATTATTTGGAGAGTGGTCATCTAAGTACCCTTATGCGCTGTAACAAGTGATTCTTGCAGAACATTGTGGTACATTCAATTAAAGAAAGCGACAAAAAGTGCACTCCATAAAGAAGTGTGTGCATTCAATTTAATGATTACTTTGATAGTTGTCATCTAACTACCCTTATGCGCTGTAACAAGTGATTCTTGCAGAGCATTGTGGTACATTCAATTAAAGAAAGCGAAGAAAAGAATACTCCATAAAGAAGTGTTTGCATTCAATTAAACGATTACTTTGAGAGTGGTCATCTAACTACCCTTATGCGCTGTAACAAGTGATTCTTGCAGAACATTGTGGTACATTCAATTAAAGAAAGCGAAGAAAAGA
>SZWC01015691.1:18862-38023 GCA_023375785.1 Penium margaritaceum | reverse complement strand
ATAATATAAATACAATGCATTTGTATATGTATTTGTATATGTGTATGTATATGTGTATGTATATGTATCTGTATATGTATATGTATATGTATATGTATATGTATACGTATATGTGTATGTATATGTCTTTGTATATGTATATGTAGATGTATATGTATATGCATATTTATATTAATTTATCAATTATATTTTACCCATATTTATATTTAAATTCAGATTATTTCCATATTTCATTTGTATCCATGATTATATGTATATGTATATATGTATGTAGATGAATTGACATAGGTTGTGAAAGGACTTATGTATATGTCAGTACTGTACAAGGAATATGTGTCGAGAAAGGGATGTTTAAGGCTTTCTTCTCGTGGCGGTTCTGAGTCGTCCACCTCTTCGCGGGGTTTGGTTGTATCGGGGTACAGGCTTATGTCGGGTGGCCGGGGGGGCATCATCTCATGATCTTTTTTTTAACAAACCTCAAGTGTAGGATCGTCGTTTAAGCTGTTTTTTCTTGCGCCGATCTCCTTTGCTTTTAATGGCTCGGTTGTGTTTGACGAGCGAGGACAAGACGGGGGACCGTTTCGTTCGTTCGGTGATACCGCACGCACTAGCGATGACGTCTTCTCATTCAGTCATTGTTCTCGTCTACCTACGTTTTCCAACAACCTTCGAAGAGTGGCCACGTCTCGGAATCGACAACCATATCGGCCATAAAGTGTCACTCTATTTCTGATTTGGCCATAGAAGATTGATGTCCACAGCCAGCCTAACTGTTTTATTCCTAATCAAGCGTGTGCCGGATACTCCTTTCAAATGTATCCATGAAGGCGGCCGACAGGAAAAAGGATCACACGAGCCAGTGACATTGACAAAATAAGCTTCTTAAAGACTCGGTGATCTCCCAAAGCCATTTTGAACATCGAATGGCACAAAGATTTACATACATGGCAAAAACTTAAACTTCAAGCATGCTCCAAAACATTTGGAAAATAGGAAAAAAATAATAAAATTTAAATAAATTTGAGTGAAATTTTTCGAGTTCTCAACAGCATCATGAAACCCAGAATAGGTGGTGGAAATGAAAATATTATTATTCACCCTCCATTGGGTTGGAAAATTAAGTAGAATAATATTTTTCGCATATAAATTCATGGAAGTTTTAGATAATTAACAACATATCAAAACAATTCCTATCATAATATTAATCTTCCAATATACAATACTCATTAATATTGCCTTAAATTCACTTTTGATACCTCACAAGTGCCTTTTAGTTTGTATTTCCAAATATAAATGTATAATCATAAATTCGAAGACATTCACGATACAAAAATTTATACGGCATAATTCCCTTTTACCCACGATATGAGCCTCAAGCTTCTCGAATACCCACTTTGTACACGAAACGACCGGACTACCCACTCATTTTAACGGCTGACCGCATTGTCCACAAAGTGCAAAAAGTAACTAACCCTGTAGGAAACATTACTGCATTCTTGGTAGTCTATGCATGTTCCGTCATGAGTGGTTGTCCTTGTCGTGATGTTTTCTCATTCCTTGAATTCGTTCGATGTTTCGTTCCAGTGGGAGTTGCGTGCTAAGTTAAGGTGAACATGAGGATCGAAGAAAAGCGTCATCACACTTGTTTACTTGTCGTCAACGTAAATTCATGCGGCTAAACCAAATTTGATGCATTAGTATCGACTAATGCTCGTGCAAATTAAGGGGGGTGTTTTTCTTCTTGGTAGGACTTGTCACCTTTCTAAAATGACACAGTGTCGTCACCACCTCCTACAAGTAGTCCCATAAACATGCATGACCATTATGTACCGTTTTATGAAATACAAAGGGGGTCTCAATCTTATGTCGGACAAAAAAACGATTGCCACATGTGTTCCACATCAGTAAATATTGGTTGTCGACAGTCACATCCGAAGTTCCAGTCCCAAGCATTCCCCAACGACGCTACGGAATGCCACACGGATGCCACCTCAGCGCATAGTGGCCGTTTTCTTCCGGTGCTGACTAACCGGGCCCATGATTCGATGATCCCAATGACAATGACCATTAGAACCAGGGTGAGGACAAGATGTCCTATGGTTCACAATGGTGTATGACATGCACTAGATTGATTTTTCCCTCTGTGCACCGTGCATGCCACTTTCACAGTATGGCAAACATGTTGCTTCTTCTTGGAGTCGTCCTCTCCCTTGGTGTCCCCACTCGCCATGACCGTTGTGCTCGTTCTGAATTATGGTAAGTGGGTATGACGGTAACAAAGATGACCGTTGGGTGGGTAAAATGCATATTAGTAGGCATGCTCCTACATGTTGTATCCACACGGGGTGTTATGGATCCATTGTTGTACCACTTTTATGTTCCCATAAAAGCGACCGTCGGTAGCTCTAACGAGGAGGAGGAGCCTCGTGTGTCCCAAGGGTATACTAACGGCTTTGTCTTTGATGAATTTGAAGAGGCTTGCTCGGTAGAGAACCTCGAGGTGGAAGAGCGCATTACTCAAAGAGCGCATTACTCCATGCTATGTAGAGAATGAAGAATAGTGTTTGGTGAGGTTGAATTGTTGCTCCCGCGTTCGGACGTGCCGCCCCTTGGCTGTGGGTGGGTTGCACTCATACAAATTGCCATGGCATAGGTATTTATCGGCTTGGATTTGCTACTCTGTCAAAGTACGGAGTAACTATGTCCCTCTTGTTGTTGCTAACATCATATGCGGAGTATTTTTGGAACTTATGAACTCTTCTCCCATCCCCCTCCATGCAAGATTGTCTAATGATGAACATACCCCTCCTGCAACGGACTCTCGGGATGTCAGCACGACGAAGAAGGGCACCAAGCCGAGAAAGCATCACCAACAAGACAACCCTGTCAACTTCTTGGGTAGTAATTCCTTCTGAAACATGGATGCCTACTGCGAGGTAGTGCAAGACTATGTGGTGTCGACACGCATGGGGTCTCCTTTGTGAGAAGTGAACCAACGTGGCTGGAGGCCCTGTGTGCGCACTAGAGACAGGCAGGATGCGAGTGGCAGCTTGAAGCGCGGTGGCAAACAAAGACCAACAATGTCAATGTAATTGTTATCAAGGAGGGCCACAACTGTAGAACAATTGGGACGAAAGGAGACTCATCAAGGAAGGCCGCGTGGATCCTATGCCACATCGAGCCTATAGTGTCCAAGGAGCCATGTACCTCGTCGAAGGCCTTGCGACAGATTGTAGAGGTACATATAGGAGAGCGGTCAATGTACCATACCATACACGATGCCAAGAAGAAGGCTCTTACGAACTTCATGGGCGAGAAGAGCCCCTTGTGGAGTCACTTCCTAGCAAACATTATTGCCGTAAGTATTTTGCCTTACTTTTCCACTTGGCCATGTTGTGATAATTTCCTGTGTTTATGAAGCCCTACCCCATCCTCTTCTTGCAAATGTTGCTTGTAATTGAAGAAGTTTGACCCATCCACCATGGCTGCAACCGAGCCAGACCAGCAACACCTCTTTGAACATGTGTTTGTGGCCCCGGGTGCCTGTCGGAATGGGTAGCCGCATGTAAGGTGGTTGCTCTACATGGACGGAAATTTCCTAAAAACTGGCTTCAAGCAAGTGTTGCTACTGGCATAGTACTAGAACGCCAACAACCACGTCGTGCCAACGGTATGGGCCATATGTGCACAAGATGACAAGAAAAAATGTCTTATAGAGGCGTACCCTATAGCTCGGCACAACGGAAGCACGATCATCAACAATGGGGACATGGGGCTCGTTCCCACAGTGAAGCGTCAGTTTCCTGGCGCAGTCCTCACCTACTAAGAGCAGCAGTTGCAAGAGAACGTCAAGTCAGAGGCAAGAATAGCAGATGCGGACATCATGTGGAGGCTTTCTTATGCCTTCACGCACAACGAGTTTGACTGTGCGCATGATGATCTCTTCCGTACGTTGGACAATGATTGTAAGTACCTATTTGGTGGAGACAAGGAGCTTGGGATGCTATTGGAATAGTGGACATGCCTGAAGTGTCCTATACAGTATATTGGTCATATGATGTCAAACGCAATGGAGTCCCTCAATGCTCGCCTCATGGACATCAAACACTTAAACCCATTTCATTGCTTTGCATACATCTACCCGTTTGTGAATAGGTTCTTAGTGGAGACCCGGCGTACCACCCATGACTGTAAGAGCCGATATACGTCGGAAGTGGATGCTAATCTGTAACATTACACTTAACACGCCAAGGATTACTAGATGTTAGGCCATGGCGGCCTCGTGATCACTGTCATCGGCCGAAAGAGCCTCGCGGGTCATGAGGTCAATATGAAAACGAAAACATGCTCGTGCGGGAAGTGGACAGAGTATAGGTATCCATGCTATCATGTTGGAAGATGGTGTCAACCCTAACTTATACATAGACATGCACCTGACGTAGATGGAATGGTGCCGGTCATATAAGATACCCATGCCTTGAGTCAACCATTGTGAGCTTCAGTACACCATGCGTGCGTGGGGTTAGCCAGGTGTGACGCTCTCACATGGTCGACCATGCTGAAAGGGCATGGACAGGGTCACCTAGCACAAACAGGAGTGCATCTATACCCGGTGCGGGCAGAAGGGACACCACCCCGTTTCTATAAGAACCCGCCCGCACTATCACCGGCAGCTGTTGTTGCGGGCGTGGTATGAAGCTGGCTGTGAACACCAAGGGTAATGAGCCACCAAAAATTGAACTTGTTACAAATTCCATGGCACCGGGAGCATGTGGTGGCAACGAGTGTGCTGGAACAAAGGGCGTGGAGGGTGCTGTTGGTAATGGACCAAACGGTGTGGGCAATGTTGTTGGCGATGGGATGGAGGGAGTTATTGGCAATCAATTAGAGTGCGATGTTGGTGTTGCTTGTGACGGGACAGAGGTTGCTGCTGGCGATGGGACATAGGGCATGGAAAGTGTTGTAGGATGTTTGAAAATGGTACTTGCATGCAGCATTGGAGGCGGTAGACGCCATGCTGCATGCTAAGTAAGAAGTTCTAAAGGCACTGACGGTGTTGGCCGTGCTGTAGGTAATGGTGCATGCGGTGGTGTAGGTAGTTCTGATAGTGGTGTAGGTGGAGGGGTAGGTGGTGCAAGTAGTGCTACTAAGAGTAGGGAAGCAGATGGTGTAGACGCCTTGGTCGTAATGACATCGCAAGTTGACAATCCTGAAGATGCGGATGACTCGACCAATTCCTCATGGTGTGAGGGCTTAGATTTTAAGGATTGCACTGAGACAGAGTTAGAAGAGGAGGATTGGTGTTCGTAAGGTTGTGGGGAGGAGGAGTGGGAGTCCTCCTCTGGCATGTCTGATGAGGACACTACATAGTCAAAGCGATGTCATCATGATTAATCCTTCTCTTCTTTTCTGCCATGGTAAGCTTTGTCTACGTTCTTATGGCCATACGTGATCTCATTTTACCACGCTCGTCTACATGCTATTTAATGAATTTTATTTTTATTCCATTGTTATTTGAACTAGTGACCTTCATGAGTGGGTCAATGAGGAACAAAAGGAAGCACACGGTGGTGTGGAGGAAACATAGCAAGCCACAATTGGAGGGCCAAAGTGACAGTGACAACTCAATTATGGAGACATCACTGCACCTTACCATACTTAGTGTCCAGGATGGCAAGGAAACAATAGCCACATCACAAGTGGCCAATCCTTGTAGTGGTCTATGTGTATCACCCTTTTGGGAGGATTATTTTGATGTTATGTGTGACTTCTCTAGTGAATCAGAGTATGTGGAAAGTGATATCATTTTCTACGTGCATGGCCTACCTGTGTATGTGCAGATGTGGATTAGCAATGGGCACTTGACTCTCCTCTTCTTCTCATTGAAAAGTTTTAGTTTTGTAAATGTCTTACCCATGGCTAGTGATTTCTTAACTCAATGAACAATGTTACATTGCAATTAATTTTCATAGGGTGACCTTCGGAATAAATAATTTATCTATTAAACATGAAGTCCTCAGGGTTCTGCACATTGGGTAGATTAATGACCAATCGACTAAAACATGAATGAATTATCCACCATGGTACATGTAACCCTCCAGTCCATTGCATGATTTTGTAGCCTAAAACCGATGTATGCCAACTGTGATGCTACTGCTTGTATCATTATCTAGCCATTTTAAATAGAATGTGTGGTCCTGGCATAATGTTCAGAATGCACACCATAGTATAGAAGAAAAAATGGGTGGCTTCAATAATAATGGTCTAAAACTTGACTGGCTAAGAGACGTATTCGGCAATTGGTGTACCAACCATGGATCCAGGAATCATAAGATAGGGCATCAATGGAGCCCGTTTAACCAATGGAAAAAACTTTTATAGCAATTTAATGGACAATGTCCTCGGCACCTATGACTGGTCCAACGGTTCTAGCTCACAAAATAACACTGTGGCATGCCATGTAGCCGTCGTGAACCTCCACTTTACCGATGAAGATAATTCTTGCACTAGGGTCCCATTCTACTGTTGTTGCAATCTACAGTCATGCCTCTATCCTACTTAAAAAGTGGGTATCAGAGTCCTGTTGTGAAAATTACATAATGGATGCTTCTTTTTTAAAAACTTTAGGCAAAGTGCGCACTAATTAAAATTAGTGGGGAGAACAGAAGCCTCTTCTAAAAAGTGGGTGTAGTAGTCTTCTTCTCTTACTACAATCTACTACGCCAATGAAGTTCTCAACCATGGAAAACTTCCATAAAACAATTTCCAATGGTGGGTAAAGAAAAATGGGCCCAAAGTATTTTTTCCACCATCAAAAAAGAAACATTATTTTAAAAATTTATTGAATATACAACTGTGCTAATGTTTCCTAAATGAGAAGGTTTTCCACAGTTTTGTACATTTTACTGCACCTATACAATATTAATCCCTTCAAACAGGATTCATGTATGGATTTTGGAGGAACTATAATTGCAAAAAATCAATTAAATACACAAATGTGTTAAATATTGTTCTCAGGGAAATTTGTTGTATGTTGACCGAAATAAAAATTAAAATTTGTGTTAGACTGTATTAATGTTTTTATAATTTCAGCACCTTCAAACATATTCAAGGAGTTTTATGTAGACTCAAATTTTATAAGAACATGATTGATTGGAAGATTTGGAGCATTAAATTTTATGAACAAATACATGGTGAATAATTACATTTCAGTTTCTATCATCTATAGGACATTTCAGGATCCTTTGAAGACCTTTAAAACTAACACTAAAGTTTCAAATTCTCTTCATATTTTGATTCGTTTTATCATCTTCTGGAGCATTCTTGAAGTTTTTCTTCTTTACCTAGTATGTACATCTTTGTGCCCTTCTATGTTTAGAATGGCTTTAGGAGATCGCCGAGTGTTTAAGGGGCTTCTTTGTTCAATATCACTCCCTCGTGCGATCCTTATTTCGTCAACCACCTTCATGGCCACATTTGAAAGTGGAGCCGGTTCGTGTTTGATTATGGATAGAACAGTAAGGTAGGCTACGGGCCGTAGTCTATCATGGTCAAATCTGACATCGAATGGCACTTTATGAGCAATATGAATGACGAAGTTGAGGTGCATCCAATTTTTTAAGGATGTTCACGAAGATGGCCAAACGGCAAAAAGACCCTGTAAGACCTCAGCCGACGTCGTCATCCGTGAACCAAAATCCTTGACATTTTGTTAAAATAATAGGGGCATTGTAGTCATAATTCTCAGAATGGGGCCAAGTTAGAATACAAATAAAAAATGGGGAAAACGCATTGATAAGTTTTTTAATGGGGACGACGTAGTCCTTGTTCTTATAATGGGGGCGCCATAGACATGGTTGACCAAAAATTGGGTGGATCGAGAAATTAGCCGCTTGGCAAATTGTTAAAAAACAGTTTAGTGGTGAGCTCCACATCACAAACCACAACAGGTCGAAAGGCATAAAACCATGAAGAATGGAGTGAAATTCTTGCTTGGTCCATATTCAGCAAATGGGAAGACTGCCCTGTAAAGTGGCTCTATCCTATTCAGCTACGGTGAAAATGTCATTTACCCCCTATTTTGTAGCTCATCACCCTCATGTACCCGGACCGTGGAACAATAAGCCCCATTTACCTCTGTTGCAGAATAGTAAGCCCCATTCAACCCTGCCTCTGAACAAGGAGCCTCATCCACCCTCCCATTCACCCCTTTCTTGGAACAATAAGCCTCATCTGCCCTCTATATACAAATTGAAGTCAAACCTTCAAGAACTAAGGAAAATAAGCCTAATATACTCGGTGGTGGTGTTATGCCGGGTGGAACGTAGATGGTTCACAGGCATGAGGTGCGTAACAAAAGGGAATGCAGGGATTTGGGACAAATGGATAATTTTTATTGAGTAGTAATCATACTTCAACGATAAGTGTTAAGTGTGTTGAGCACATGTTTACAATTCAAAGAATGAGAATGAGGAAAACATTGGATCCTTGATGCTCGAGCAGAGTGACGTGTGCAAGGTCGCACTGTAAGTGGTTAATTTGAGAAGATACATCGAGAAGTTGGGGAACTTCGAGGATATCGAGGCCCTTATTTACAAAATTCTAGCATTGTTGAGAAGTCGACTGAACAATATCAAAACATCGAATAGTTCACGATACGCTTGTCGGCCATTATGGTGTGGATGGTAGATCCTACGATGAGGAGAGAGTGGTACAGTGTGGGTGAAGCACCAAGAGTGGTTGAGCAACACGGACGGAGGTTCCACACATAAGGTAGAAGTAGTTAAAACACGAGTAACAAACGGCAGAGGTAACATCGAGCAGTGACAGGTGACGAGCGGAGAGTAGCGAGCTCATCCTCGCTTGCACCTCAAGGCCCAACAAGGCTTCAATCTTGGACCCGTTGACAGAATAATCTGGCAGGCATGTAGCAAGACAAGAACCTACCGAGAAAACCTTTGCATGACAACCCTGATGTTGACCCCTAAATAGTAGCACTACAAAACCTGGTGTCCATGATAAGACAAACATGTGTCTATGGCAGTATTTCTATCGTGGGCTATCACGATAACGCCTCTGGCTCATCTCCTTGTGCACATCTCACATGTCACCACAAAGTATGCTGTGTTGCCAGTGCCAGAGTGCTCTAGAATCAATCACCTCCACCAGTGAGGTGAGTGTGCACTGAAGCCAGAGGTCGCGACGTGTGTGTGGTTCACAAACCAATACACCCCCATGATGCATAGTTGACGCACACATGCACAAGCTCACAGGCACCACAAGCATCACAAGATGTTACAAATGACTACACACACACACACACATACACACTAACACACACAAAACGACTATTTATCTAGGGTCACCATGTAGACACAATAGTCCAACAGCATGCACTGCTCCCTTGAAAACATCTTGTTGAGTGCCTTCATCAAGAAATCAACTCTTTGTTGTCGTCCGTCGACCCAAACGATCCGGACATTGCCTGCACCAATGGGCTCATGCACAAAGTGATACTCAACATTTATGTGCTTCATGTGTATGTGATATACGCCATCATGTTCGGCATTTGCTTTGGTGTTTTCGTCGTCACATCGTAGCATGATACAACAGGTAGGAACACGCAATTGCTAAAACAAGCAAAATAACCTGACACTCTCACACATGCCTCCGCCAAGATCAACATACTTAGCCTCACTGGAACTACATGCCACACTACCTTGTTTGTCACTCTTCCACGATGCAGCGGTTCCATCAACAAGGAAGATGTGACATGTACGGCTGCAAGCATCTATGTCATGGGCCCAATCACTGCCTGTGTAACCATCGAATACAACTGACGGTTGTGCTCGATATCACAGACCGACCTGGGCAGTGGAGAGGGCATACCTGACAACGCATAGTATAGTCTCCAGGTGTCGTGCCCTAGGATATTGACAGAAATGGGCCAGGAAGTTCACGGAGAAGGTGTCATCCTCCCTAGTTGTTGTCGCTAGGTACATGAGCGACCCGATGACGCGAAGGTATTCTGTCACAATGACGGCCTCCCCAGCTAAGACACATCTAGAGGCTTCAGCAACCTCTTTCCAACTGGTTTCCAGAGGCGTCGACGCTATGGGACTGGACTCAATCAGGGAGGCAAAGCGCTCCCCTAATCTACAGACATACGCAGTTTGGTGTAAATGAAGGGTGTGATGCAAGCACTCGCGCTCAAGCTCCATGCCCAAGATAACACGAGCAGGCCTGAGGTCTTTCATCTTGTACATTGACTACATGAGAATTTTAAATGACCTAACAACATCTTGGCTGGGCAATGCTATCAGCAGGTCGTCCACATAGACTAGGACAGCCACGAATGGCATAGAAGGTGGAGTGAAAGAGAGTGAAGGATCCATCGTAATGTATTTGTAGCCCCCTTTCCCGAGAGTGGATGTGAATTTCTGGTTCCAACACCAAAGCGATTGGTTTAGGCCATACAGGGCCTTCCGTAATCGCCAGGGTCGGTCAGTGCCATTCGAGAAGCCTGGAGGATGAACCATGTAGATCTCCTCATCCAGGTGTCCGTATAGGAACTCGTTTACGTCCATCTCTTCTAACTCCCTATCATGGTGAGCCATCAGAATTAGTAGCATTTTGGTTGTACTGTATTGTCTGACATGCACAAAAATTTTATTAAAGTCGATGCCTGGGACATGGGAAATTCCATTTTCCGTGATCCTCGCCTTGTACTTTTCAAGTGTATCGTTGGGTTTGTACTTTCGTCAAAAGACCATACGAGCGTCAATGGCCTTGCGAACTGGTAGCAAATTGACGAAATCATAACCACGTGGTCATCAAGAGCGTTCAGCTCATCACGCATGGCGGCCTCCAACTTCTGGGCGCCAGTGGCCGTACGTGCTTGACGCACCATGGATGGCTCAGGTGGTAAGGCTATGTGGCCGATGCGGTGTGAAACTTCTACCCAAAATATCCACCTCTAAATGCATGTGCATGTTCCGAGGCAAGGAGCACATAGCCAAGAGCAGAGTTGGGATGGACAAACCCTGTGGCCAAGCCCGATGCGTCCATGCCGGTAAGGAGTGTTTGGGTTTTGGAGTGGGCACACGTGGGAACGACCAACTGCCTCACCATGGAGCCTTCACAATAGCGAGGGGGTCGTACTTGTCCCAGGATCTTTTGTGTGTCCAGTAAACTTAGCGAAGGTCAAAATGTGGAATGGAATCTTGTCAAAAGTACAAAGTACAAGTACAAGATGTATCCAATGAACAACATCTAAACAGAGTTTGGCTCCGTGCTCTGATGTATCTCCTAGCCTTAAACTAGGGCGCAATGTGTTGCTAGGCCATCAAGGTCGTCCACGCAAGGGTCTCGGCACAACCATCATCTTTAGTGATGGAAGGCCTTCAGGACGTCACTGCCACCTCCTCGTTAGGCTGGCAGCTAGTGTCAGGCTTATATGGTCTTCAGAGGAAGCGCTTGTAGATTCTGGCTGGTCTTGGCAGAGCCACCAAGCTATGGTAGACTGGCAACCAGTAAACAGGTCGTCCTCCTCCCAGGCTGGCAAGCAGTGCCAGGCATTTAGGGGCCTTGGAGGGATATCCAATAGTGTCCTCCACCCAAAATGGCAGACAGAGCCAGGCTTACAGGGTCTTGGAGGGATCTCGAGAAGTGACCTCCACCCAGGCTGGCAGGCAGAGCCAGGCTTACAAGAGTCTTGGAGGGTTCTCCAGCAGTGACCTCCACACAGGCTGGCAGGCAGAGCCAGGCTTATAGGGGTCTTGGAGGGATCTCTAGCAGCACCTTGGTCAAAGGTGCTCTACTGCTAAGGCGTGGAGCCTTACACGTGGACTTGAGATATGGTGTAGCCATTGAAGATTAGTTACTGAAAATAAGCTGCTGAAGATTAACCACTGAAGATTAATTGAGTATGCCAGGGCCGCCACCTTTTATACTTGCGGCCCAAGCAAGTTGACTGTCTTGGTGGTGGTCGAAGAAGCTTCCTCTTATGCATGGTGAAGTTTCACCGTAACCGTGATTCCTGCACCACAACTGACCACGTGGCTTTGTAGGTGTAATCCATCACCGTGTTCGTGATCCTCAGATCCTGTGGCTTCTCACGGATCAGTGAGAGCCGTCGATCACCGTAGCCGTAATGCTTGTGGATCAATGGTCCTTTCAGATGAACATGAACCGTTGATGTTTTTTGGAATCCTGGCTTGAGGAGACTTCCTCCATAGGGAAGCTTCCTCTCCGCAGAAGCTTCCTCTCCATCTTGGTTTATTGCTGGCTTACACCTGAGTCATAGAGAAGCTTCCTTCTCAAGGAAGCTTCATAAGGTTCCACGATGCAACTTCTTTGTAAGCTGCTTCTGCCAGAGGCTTTGTCGCTGCTCCGTTGATGCTACCACATGATCGCATGTGGTCCGTCGATTGCCGATACCGTGAAGCTTGTACCACAGCTTTCCACCTAGGTTGTCCACATAGCGATGAGAGAGAGACACACTGAGTCGTGCCTCCGGACAGGACGGTCCCCATTTGTTGCCCTCACACTGTTCCATACGTCTAGCAGAGTCAGGTGTGGTCCCACCTAACCATCAAGCCTATGTAGCATTTCACATGTCTCTGCTCCAGGAGGCATGCGTTGTCCTCATGCACATGCTTCTGTACAATTCTCCTTTCACTCCCTTAAAGGGACTTTTTACCAAAGAAAATCAGGGCTTTTCAAGGAAGAAATTGTCTACCAAGTCGCACCCGGTAAATTCACGGAAAAACCCATAGATTCTTCTTGGAGTCTCGGATTGGAGTTTTGACTACGCAATGCTGAAGTAGTAGATCAACACAGTAATCGCTCACTCTAACTCTCCCCCTCGATAATTGCGCTGATGAAGCTGACGGTTGTGGACCTTGTCCGAGGAGGGAATTACACGAGTGATGAGGCCAATGGAGATTTATGACTCCAATCAGGTGTAGAAGCCTCTCCCAAAAATCCTTGTGGTTTTGTTGCTCAAAATGTTTGAGCACCACCTTTTCTTAGCTCAAATTTGGCTCCTCTAGGGCTGTCGGGGGCCCTTTTCTGGTTATGGAGCTCGTAGATGGCTCCACAGTTTTTTTCTTCAAGTGAGTTTGGGGTCACCTTACCATTCTGGCATTTGCGGTCACGAGTTTGGGTTGTCCCAAGGTGGCGACTGCATGTCGGGACCGCCTTTGGGACCACATGTTGGGACCGATTCTAGAACTGCTGTCGTGAGCTCTCCCAAAGGAGAGTACAAAAGGCTGCTGACTCTAGTGACACCCCAACTTCATTGGCTTCTCTCCCTGTCATCTTAGGCTGTGGCCCTCGAAGTTCTCTTCTGTGCTTCTCCACCTCCTTGAACTTTGAGGCGGTCTTTCTGTAGGCTGGCGCCATGGCTAGGGCACATAGGGTGGCCCTCTAGCCCTCCATGACCAATTCTTGGTCATTTTTGTTGCCCTGTTCCATCGGTAGGACGTTTCTGCTTCCTTAGTATGGCTTTCCTAGCCCAACTGTGGAGTAGACTGTCTTCTAGCATCGAAGTTCCCTTGGTGATGTTTCTGGGACGTTTCGTCTCATCCATGGCGTCTGCTCGTCATCTAAGATTCTTGGTCGTCGTCATCCATGCTGGCAGCGTGCTTGGCCGTCACATCGTTTTTCTCCAGCGAAATAAGAGCTCACAACTCCTTGCCGACAAGCTCCTTGCTCCTCTTATTTTTATCTCTTCCCTTCCCGATTGGCCGGGATTTCCTTGTCAGCTACTCGTGGCGAGCAAGCAGGCTGTGCGAACTTGTCGCGAGTAGCTTTCCCAATTATTCTTTTGCTGGTCAACTTCTTTGGCCCACTCATGTGATCCTCCTCCTCGCTCTCTGCCGCCGGCTAGAGGGTGCACGAGTGCACGCTGCCGTCACGGTCGTGGACTTCCCGCAGTAGAGTTTGCTGCCGCGGCAGAGCCTTGCCCTGTTCGGGCATGCCATCGCGACAGGGCTTGCTAATCCACCTTGCCATCACGGCAAGCTAGTGCGAGGTCCTGCGCAGACCTTCTCTCCCGTCGCTTTGGAGCCAGCCAAGCTGGGGCTCCAAGGACCTGTTTCTCTCACGCGAGCGAGCGGACTCCTCGTTGTTTTTTCTAGAGGTACTGTTTCGCTCGCGAGAGCGAGCGACTCATCCCTTTTTTTTGCCAGTCGCTCGGCTGTCCTTTTGCGCCGGTTTTTGCGCCGGCTTGAAACAGAAGAATCGTCCATGCCAGAAATCTTAAATGACCTATATTAGTCCCAAGCGAGAAGCAAAGTGAGCTACTTTCCGGAAACATCCAGAACTGGCTCTCTTGGCTTTGCTCTTCTTGCACCGCTCCAAACGTGTAGTGTACAGGCAGCTGCTGCCGCTTCTCGATGTCAATGGAGGTTTCTCCAAGTGATGATGTCACCACTCTCGTCGTTGAAAGTGGTCAGGTTCACTTTCGTAAAACAGCTGTGATAAATGTTGATGTAGATTATTGCAGCAATAACTACTGCCAGCCACTCCTCTATGCTTGTAGAGGTCTACTCTGCGGCCGTTGTTGATGGAGCGGCCTTCTTCCAAAATTTTAGGCCCTATTTATAAGAGCCGAACGTAGGAGAGTAGATGAGTTGTATTTGCTTTTCAGCAGCTCTCTCCTTCTTTTGTCGCACTATGTTGCGAGAGTAAAAGCTTTGACGCAGATTTGAAATCTCGTAGAGCGATTGTTTCTCACTCCGACCTCCTCCCCTACATTGGTGAAGGTCCGGATCGTTGCGATGGCACTCAAAGGCCGGGCAAGTCTGCTGCCACACTTGATCAAAGTGTGGGGATCTCCACTGGCTCTACGTGTGTGGAATGTTGCTTTGTCAAGTATGCCACCTCCACAAGGTGGGCTTATTGCAACCACCTGTCGACACGGCAGGAACGCCGATCGTGGAGCAGATCTCCATCATGCATGCAACCTACAAAGAGGTGGGTTTACTACAACACCTGCCAACATGGCAGGAACGTTGGTCATGGAGCAGAGCTCCACCATGCATGCCACCTACAAAGGGTGGGCTTACTGCAACCACCTGCCGACACGGAAGGAACATTGGTTGTGGAGCAGAGCTCCACCACGCATGCCACCTGATTAGAGGTGGACTTATTGCAACTGTCTGCCGATAGGGCAGGAATTTTGTTCAAGGAGTATAGCTCCATCGCGCATGCCACCTGCAAACAGGTGGGCTTACTACAATAACCTGCCAACATATCAAGATTTTATCTTGGCTCCTCTGCCTAAGTTGCTTGAAGGCCCGATAACCTTCCTCTTCCCTTCCCCTTCTTGCTGGTGCATTGTCTCATTGACTCACAATTGCTGCTATTCACTTATGTGCCGTTGTCACAGACACTTTAATGGAGAGGTTGCCGTGGTTGCTCCCAGCCAAAAAATAAAGCTGGATATTCTGCTTCTGCTACTTTGCATGGAGCACCAGATCCAAGAGACAAAGGATCTGGACCTCCTCTACCATCATGGAGGTCGTCCTCTCCGTCCTCCCCCTCTCTTGCAAAGGTCAGAATAGAGATGGTCACATAGTTGAGTGGAGCCTCATTGCTCCACATACATCCTCCAGGCTGTGGTGTTGTCCCATAGCCATAAGCTTTATTGGCTGCTGTGGGTTGTTTCCAAGAGCCTTCTTCATGTTAGCAGCTGCAAGAGCTGCTTTTACCCCTGCGTGATGGGAAAATCTGGTGCCATAGGAGCTTTTCTCCCTTCTTGACACCTCCGTATATTTTTAGATGCTCCTTTCTTTTTTCTTCCTCCTCTTCGTCCTCTTCTGTAGATTAGCATTGGTGCATCATTGTCTAAATGCCCCTCACGCCCCTCCAGCTCGAGTGCGACCGGAACTAAAACATGAGCGTGTCTCACAGTTGAATCACAACGCATGCAACGAGGGCGTATTTTGGTGTCATTGTCATCCTCTGGATCTATTATTCCTGCTGTTACTACTGCTGCTGCGCTACTATTGTTGCCCCTGCCCTGCTGCTACTGGTACGTCTGACCCTGCTGCTTCTATACCTACTGTCGCTGCCCCTGTTGCTATCTCATTCGGCACCCAACGGGTGAACATCTTAAGTACCCGCTCACGCACGGTGTCCAGATGCTCATCTGCCGTAGTGTCATTGTACATCTCCTAGAAGAACGTTAGAGGGTAGCGCGGGTCAAGGACGGTTGCAAGGTAGCAGATGTCCGAATGACGCGAGTAGCACTACTGCACCTTATCCTAGCACTCCTACACAGCTGGCAGCAACCACAGCAAGCACATAAGACGTTCCTTGTTGGGAATTTTGCATCGCTTTCCCTTGTCATCATACGTGTTCTTGTTGATCAACGCAATATCTGTTTCCTTAGTTTGCAGCTTTACAATGGCGGTGTCTCCAACTGTGACAGCATCATCAAGCCCCTCCAGCACATCATTGTACAAAGGCACAATGTCACGTAGTCTGTGCTACTCACCCACTTCTTCATGTCCTTGAATGGTTGTAGGAGCTTAGCCACCTTGAGCATCTTCTCCCACTGCGGCTGCGTCACCCTCAGCTCGTCGTACCCCTTCGACTAAAAAAACTCGTTGTAGACCATCAACATCGTCCCTGCAGTCAAGATCATGTCGAGGGTGCTATTCCAGCGCGTTTGCGTATCAATCGTCACGCTTTTCCACACCTCCCCCTTTGCAGCACATGCACCTTGGAACGCATATTTGCGCTGTGGTCAATCGGGGAAGAAGTTGACAATGGCATGCACCTTATCCACGTACGTTTTCACCACAGGGCTGCTCACCACATCCCCCACCCCAAGGTTCTGCACGTGTGCAAAGCATCTCACAAAACCCAATGGGTGCAGAGTGGGGCACTGCGGACGCAGCAAGTCCTCCACAAATACACGGTTCTTTGCCTCGTTGTCCATGGTGATGGAAAACACCTTTCCCCACACTCCCATGTCGGTAGTTGATGCACGGAAGTTGGCCGACAACTGTCGGCTTGTGGACGACTCGTTGACAGAGGGGAAGGCCATGAGTATGTTTTATGCCGTCCACATGTCGTCAATCCAGTTTGCGGTGATTGCATCGTAGTGGTCCTTTGCGTCGCTCGACCACAAGTCCATGGTGAAGCTGATGCTAGAGGAGGTAGACGATAGCATCTCGCGCATTGCACTTTTGAACGTCACAAAGCCCGATGCAATGTCAGCAGTAAACGTGTCCGCGGAATGAGGGACAGCCATGCTGTGACAATATGTGAACCCTTTTGCCAACCACTTGCTCTCCATACAGGTGAAAGTAACGTCATATGCAACAACATGCTTCCACAAAAAAGAACGTCACATCTCGTACTCAAACCTGTCTTTTCCTACGATGGCGTGTCCAATCGGGGTTTGGTGTCTGTCGGTGCCACCAGGACCTGTTCACCCTTCAAGCTTCCCCAGCAGTACCTTCCCATCTGCGCCCATAAATGCAAACACCAACTCATGATCATACTTGATGTGATCCCAAAGCTCGGACGTGCCGTTGGTGTTATCCATTTTGCACCGATGACCAGGCCACTCGTCGGTAGGAGTTGGACACAAACACAATGCCTCGCACGGATGGTCCTAATGCTTTTCATAATACTCCCCCGTTGCCGACATGTATCTACGAGGACGCTTCGAGCAGCTTGCCGGCATGGCAGATGCCCTGGTCTGTGTAGCAGCTTCGTCGCAAAGCGGGGGTCCACTGCATGCTCAGCTGCTACTGCTACGTGCACCTCAACTACATCAGCGTCTGTAGCTCTAGCGGCTGCAGCACCACCTTCATGGGAAGATGTTCATGTAGATACTGCTACCACTACAAGTGCCGCAGCGTTAACTGTTGTAGTAGAACCTGCTGTGCTACGTGCAGCGCTTGCTGCTAGCGCCATACGCGCACGTAGAAACGTGCAGTGCGTAATGTTTCTACGCTATGAGCAGCAATAGTGCGCAGCACGTAGCACAGCGGATCATATGCGCTGCACCTCTGTGTAGCGCGTATGATGCGCGAGCACATCCATCTTGTAAGGATGTTTTTGCTACATAGTAACCCTTTTACAATCGGTTTGTTATCAAAAGCAAAAATCGGTGGGTTGGAGTATTTTCTTGAAGTTTCCCGCCAACGGATTTAATATCGTTTCATTGGCCCTCTGAGTCGCTCGATGTTGTCCGAGGACTGTCCGCCCTCCTGCCACTACTCTTCAAAATAATACACCTTTGACGCGTGAACCGGGCTCCAAAGATGGTGAACATGAGGAAAATAGATAAAGAGCTGACTCAGAACCATAGAGCATTTTAGGCATGAATATAATCAGTATTCATGTTTAGTATACATTTAGAGAGCACACGAAACATCCATTATTTCTCCAATGTAACGAAATATCATCCCACTTTGTTTGGGTTGCCAACTTGTGAAACCGACGTCATCACAAGAGAAGTCAATGATAATTATTTCAGTTTCGTAAAAAAAAATCTTCAGAAAAGATTTTTATCAAAATATTTTAACACCACAACAAAGTGCTTTTTCTCAGTTTGCGCTACTCTAATTAAACAAATCGCCATTTTCTAAGAGGACTTCGGGTCACGATACATTTTTTTTTTTGGGATCATTTACCCATGACTTGTAGGCGTAGGAATTAAGAGCAATGGAGACAAGCGTTTACAAGAATTACCTCAAAAGGATGTACTAACCATTGATTTCAGTGTGTAGAGGTTTTATTCTCTTACTCAAATAAGTAAATCCAAGATCTTTACGAAGTACCCCTTGTAGTCAAAAAGTGCGGAAAAATCGCAGAAAAATTCGACATAGTTCCCCCACTTTGATGGTCCCCATGACACTCTTGGCCTTGTAGTGCCTTTCCGGATGCTTCACTTGTAGCAAAGGCCAGGGTTAGGAAAAGCGTCACCCCGGACACCCCGCAATAGTGTGCATTCCTCAGGCAGCCAAGAGGTTGAAGAAATATATGTGCACAGGTTGGTTCATCGGTTTAATTGTGTAGCACTCATGGAAGCGTGTATGTACAAGCATGGATCATGGACAAGGAAAAACATGGCTGGAGAGAGACCTAGAGGGAAGTTGAGGCAGA
The DNA here is from genome assembly GCA_023375785.1 of Penium margaritaceum. Classification (NCBI taxonomy): domain Eukaryota; kingdom Viridiplantae; phylum Streptophyta; class Zygnematophyceae; order Desmidiales; family Peniaceae; genus Penium; species Penium margaritaceum. The sequence goes on along the minus strand of SZWC01015691.1, from coordinate 18,892 downwards.
AAACAAATGCCATGAGGGAGGGAGGGGGGG
>SZWC01015690.1:2692-21606 GCA_023375785.1 Penium margaritaceum | reverse complement strand
GCACTGCACCGCACTGCACTGCACTGCACTGCACTGCACTGCACTGCACTGCACTGCACTGCACTGCACTGCACTGCACTACACTGCACTGCACTGCACTGCACTGCACTACACTGCACTCCACTCCACCGCACAGCACTCCACTGCGCTGCGCTGCACTGCACCGTACCGCACCACACCGCATTGCACCGCACCGCACCGCACCGCACCGCGCCGAACCGCACCGCACCACACCGCGCCACACCGCGCCGCGCCGCACCGCGCCGCGCCGCACCACACCGCACAGCACAGCACCACACCGCGCCGCGCCGCACCGCACCGCGCCGCGCCGCACCGCACCGCGCCGCGCCGCGCCGCACTGCACTGCGCTGCACCGCACTGCGGTACACTCGCTCGCATACGCACATCGGAGAACCTCACGTATCTGAAAGTGCTCCACCGTCTGCCACACAACGGTCACACAAACAAGCACAGAAAAGACGAGGGGTGCATGCACGCCACTGCGCATCACGACAGAGAGGGGAGTGCGCAGAAGTGCGCCAAGTGAGCGCACATCCGCGTGGGCACGGGATGCCACAGGGCCATGGAAAGGGGGGCTGATGTGGGGTGCTGTCTGGTGTGATGGGCAGGCAGTTGGAATGCTTGTGCATGTATTGTAGTCTGCTTGCTTGCCTGGCAGGCAGGCATGCAGGCGGGCAGACAGGTGGACGGGCGGGCAAGCGGGCAGGCAGGCTGGCACAGGGATCTTAATTTTGCTTTTTTTCCACATTTTTAAAAACGAAATGTCGGTCGAATTTCGTTTCGGCCGAAATAATCGCCCCAGACAGACCCATAAAACTAAGATTTTAAGTTTGATCTGTCAAAAATATGGTCCAACTCTGAGTCGATCTGGATGTCCTCAATGTCCCCACCAATGAGGCCGAAAGGCCGAAAGATGCCAAATGGATGAAATTTTCTAAAAATTCAAGTGACAATTCAAAGTTGAGGCACTAATTTCGCTATTTTCCTGTTTTTTTCAAGACCGAAATTTCGGCCGAAACAGCTAGAGCGAAATGAAGATCGTAGGGCTGGCAGGCCGGGGTGCGGGCGGGTGGGTGGGTGGGTGTGCGGAGGGACGGACAGGCGGGCGGGCGGGCGGGCGAATGTGCAGGCGGGAGGGCAGCGGGCGGGCGGGTACGCAGACAGCAGATGACAGGCAAAGACACTGCCAAGGTTGGCGAATCCGTCCAATGCTTTTCTGTTGTCGTGAGTGCGGCCCAACTCACCAAACGCTTTGGTGAGTGTAGCCACACAAGAAACACTGGGAAGGGATAAGGGGGGGAGGCGGGGAGGACCGACAAGCTGACGGCCCATCTGGATGGGACACGTTGGGAGGGTCTCCTTACCTGGAAGAGAGAAAAATGGGGAGGGGGAGTAGTGGGGGAGATACCCTGGAGAAGCGAACCTATGTGTTACGGCTTTTGACAGGAACTTCCAGAGTAGTATCACAACAACCACCCGTGCACAGTCACTCGTTCGCTTGCTGGAGAAAAGGTGCTGCTGCTTCGCCAGCAGCTTGGCATCCGCAGAGCTGTGCTCTCGTGCACAATGAAGCACAGCACAGCACAGCACAGCACAGCACAGTACAGCACAGCACAGCACAGAACAACACAGCACAGCACAACACAGCACAGCACAGCACAGCACAGCACAGAACAACACAGCACAGCACAACACAGCACAGCACAGCACAGCACAGCACAGCACAGCACAACAGTCAGAATGGAGCTGGGACAGGCGCGTGCGGAAGCTGCACAGGCACCTGTCCTGTCCCAACCTTGCTGGTCAACTGACGCAGGCACCCGTCTCACATCCTCACTCGCACTCGCAGGCAAGACAGTAGGCGAGCCATCCCAACCCAACCCAGCACAGCACAACCCGGCCCTCCCCAGCACAGCACAGCAAAGCCCAGCACACCACGTCTCTGTCGCTCGACTCCACTCACCAGTTCGCTGAGGTCGAACAGTTCACAGCTCATGGCTGCTTCCGCCACTCCAGCCCGCCTACCCACCACCCGCCGACGCCTCGTTCACCACCACCACCACTACAAATACAAGCAGCAGCGGTAGCAGCAGCAGCAGCGAAGAGCGTGGGGAGAAAACAAGAGGGATGGAGAGAATGAGATGAGTAGTCCCCTCCTCCTACCACGCTTCCTCTCCTCCGCAGCTCACGAGACGGGTCAGGTCAGCCGCGGGCGTATCTACGACGCCATGCACGCGGGTGCAGGTAGCTCAAGGGCCAGGACAAAGCATGGGTTCGTGCTGCATCCACACCGTCGACGATGCGCGTTTGGGTCAGTGTGCGCGCGTACATGTTCTCTTCAGCCAGCTGTTGACGGCAAGGACATTTCGACAGCGCAATGGATTGCTGACGACAGAACACGTTGAGTGGAGGACGTGGCGACAAGTGTGGCGACCAACGCTCTGTCGCATCCAACGCCACGTTCCCGCAACCAGTTCACACCACTCCGAAACCAGTGTGCACCACTCCGAAATCGGTTTGCATCACTCTGCAACCATTTCACACCACTCCGCAACGAGTTCGCACGACTCTGCAAGCAATTCCCACCACTCCGCAACCTGTTCGCACCACTCCGCAACCAGTTCGCACAACTCCGCAACCAGTTCGCACCACTCCGTAACCAGTTCATACCACTCCGCAACCAGTTCGCACCACTCCACAACCAGTTTTTACCACTCCGCAACCAGTTCGCACCACTCCGTAACCAGTTCGCACCTGTCCGCAGCCAGTTCGTACCACTCCGCAACCAGTTCGCACCACTCCACAACCAGTTTTTACCACTCCGCAACCAGTTCGCACCACTCCGTAACCAGTTCGCACCTGTCCGCAGCCAGTTCGTACCACTCCGCCACCAGTTTGCACCACTCCGCAACTAGTTTGCACCACTCCGCGACTAGCTTACAGCACTCAACAACCAGTTTGCACCACTCTCCAACCAGTTTGCACCACTACGCAACCAGTTCGCACCACTCTGCAATCAGTTCCCACAACTCCGCAAGTAGTTCGCACTACTCCGCAACCAGTTCACACAACTCCGCAACCAGTTTGCACCACTCCGCAACCAGTTCCACCACTCCCTAACCAGTTTGCACTACTCCGCAACCAGTTTGCACCACTCCACAATGTGTTCACAGCGCTCCGCAACCAGTTGGCACCACTCTGCAACCAGTTTGCACCACTCCCCAACCAATTCGCACCACTCCGCAACCAGCTTGCACCACTCCGCAACCAGTTCGCACCACTCCGCAACCAGTTCCCACCACTCTGCAACCAGTTCGCACTACTCCACAACCAGTTCGCACCATTGCGCAACCAGTTCCCACCACTCGGCAACCAGTTCGCACCAACTCGCAAACAGGTCGCACCACTCGGCAACCAGTTCGCACCACTCCGCAAAATGTTGGCACCACTCCACAACCAATTTCGCACCACTCCGCAACCAGTTCTCACCACTCGGCAACCAGTTCGCACCACTCCGCAAAATGTTGGCACCACTCCACAACCAATTTCGCACCACTCCGCAACCAGTTCTCACCACTCCTCAACCAGTTCGCACCACTCCGCAACCAGTTGGCACCACTCCGCAACCAGATCGCAACACTCTGCAACCAGTTCGCACCACTCCGCAAGACGTTTGCACCACTCAGCAACCAGTTCACACCAGTCAGCAACCATTTCACACCACTTCGCATCCAGTTCGCACCACTCCGCAACCTGTTCGCACCACTCCGCAACCAGTTCGGACCACTCCGCAACCAGTTTGCACCAGTCCGCAGCCTTTTCGCACCACTCCGCAACCAGTTCACACCAATGTGCAGCTAGTTCGCACCACTCCGCAACCAGTTTGCACCACTTCAGAACCAGTTCGCACAACTCCGCAACAAGTTCGCACCACTCCGCAACCAGTTCGCACCACCCTGCGGCCAGTTTGCACCACTCCACAGCCAGTTCCCACCACTCGTCAACCAGTTCGCACCATTCTGCAACCAGTTCGCACCACTCCGCAACCAGGTCGCCTCACTCCGCAACCAGTTCGCACCACTCCGCAACCAGTTCGCACCACGCCGCAACCAGTTCGCACCACTCCGCAACCAGATCGCACCACTCCTCAACCAGTTCGCATACCTCCTCAACCAGTTTGGACCACTCCGCAACCAGTTCGCACCACTCCCAACCAGTTTGCACCACTCCGCAACCAGTTCCCACCACTCCTCAACCAGTTCGCACCACTCCGTAACCAGTTCGCACCACTTTGCATCCAGTTTGCACCACTCTGCAACCAGTTTGCACCATCTGCAACCAGTTCACAGCACTCCGCAACCAGTTCGCACCACATAGCCACCAGTTCGCACAACTCCGCAACCAGTTCGCAGCACTGCGCAATTCGTTCGCACTACTCTGCAACCAGTTCGCACCACTCCGCAACCAGTTTTCACCTCTCTGCAACCAGTTTGCACCACTCCACAACCTGTTCGCACCACTCCACAACCAGTTCGCTCCACTCCGCAACCAGCTTGCACCACTCCGCAACCAGTTGGCACCACTCCGCAACCAGCTCGCACCAATCCGCAACCAGTTCGCACCACTCAGAAACCAGTTTGCACCACTCCACAACCAGTTTGCATCTCTCCAAAACCAGTTCGTACCACTCCGCAACCAGTTTGCACCACTCCGCAACCAGCTCGCACCAATCCGCAACCAGTTCGCACCACTCAGAAACCAGTTTGCACCACTCCACAACCAGTTTGCATCTCTCCAAAACCAGTTCGTACCACTCCGCAACCAGTTTGCACCACTCCGCAACCAGTTCGCACCACTCCGCAAGCATTTCGCACCACTCCGCTACCAATTCGCACCATTCCGCAACCAGTTCGCACCACTCCGCAACCAGTTTGCACCACTCCACAACCTGTTTGCACCACTCTGAAACCAGTTCGCACCACAGTTCGCACCACTCCACAACCAGTTCGCACCATTGCGCAACCAGTTCCCACCACTCGGCAACCAGTTCGCACCACTCAGCAACCAGTTCGCACCACTCAGCAACCAGTTTGAACCACTCCGCAACCAGTTTGCAGCACTCCGCAGCCAGTTGGCACCACTCCACAACCAGTTCGCACCACTCCGCAACTAGTTCACACCACTCCGCAACCCGTTTGCACCAGTCCGCAGCCAGCTTGCACCACTCTTTAACTAATTTGCACCACTACGCAACCAGTTCGCACCACTCCGCAACCAGTTTGCACAACTCCACAACCTGTTCGCACCACTCCGCAACCAGTTCGCACCACTCTGCAACCAGTTCGCACCACTCCGCAACCAGTTTGCACAACTCCACAACCTGTTCGCACCACTCCGCAACCAGTTCGCACCACTCTGCAACCAGTTCACACAACTGCTTAATTATTGTGCACCACTCCGCAACCAGTTCGCACAACTCCGCAACCAGTTAGCACCACTCGGCAGCCAGTTCGCACCACTCCTCGACCAGTTCGCACCACACAGCAACCAGTTTGCACCACTCCGCAACCAGGTCGCACCACTCCGCATCCAGTTACCACTCCGCAACCAGTTCGCACCACTCCGGAGCCAGTTCTAACACTCCGCGCCAAGTTCGCACCACTCCGCAACTAGTTCGCATCACTCTGCAACCCGTTTGCACCAGTTCGCAGCCAGTTTGCACCACTCTATAACCAGTTCGCACCACTCCGCAACCAGTTCGCACCACTCTGCAACCAGTTTGTACCACTCCGCAACCAGTTCACACCACTCCGCAACCAGTTCGCACCAGTCCACAACCAGTTCGCAGCAATCCGCAACGAGTTTGCATCACTCCGCAACCAGTTCACGCCACTCCGCAACCAGTTCGCACCAGTCCATCCTGAGTTCGCACCACTCCGCAACCGCTTCGCACCACTCTGCAACCAGTTCGCACCACTCTGCCACCGATTTGCACCACTCTGCAACCAGTGAGCACCACTCCACAACCAGTTCGCACCACTCCGCAACCAGTTCGCACCACTCCGCAACCAGTTCGCACCACTCCGCAACCAGTTGGCACCACTCCGCAACCAGTTCGCGCCACTCCGCAACCAGTTCGCACCCCTCCACAATCAGTTCGCACCACTCCACAACCAGTTTGCATCACTCCGCAACCAATTCGCACCACTGCGCAACCAGTTTGCACCACTCACAACCAGTTTGCACCATTCCGCAACCAGTTTGCACCACTCGGCAACCAGTTCGCACCACTCCGCAGCCAGTTCGCACCACTCCGCGACCAATTCGCACCACTCCGCAACCAGTTGGCACCACTCCGCAACCAGTTCGCGCCACTCCGCAACCAGTTCGCACCCCTCCACAATCAGTTCGCACCACTCCACAACCAGTTTGCATCACTCCGCAACCAATTCGCACCACTGCGCAACCAGTTTGCACCACTCACAACCAGTTTGCACCATTCCGCAACCAGTTTGCACCACTCGGCAACCAGTTCGCACCACTCCGCAGCCAGTTCGCACCACTCCGCGACCAATTCGCACCACTCCGCAACCAGTTGGCACCACTCCGCAACCAGTTCGCGCCACTCCGCAACCAGTTCGCACCCCTCCACAATCAGTTCGCACCACTCCACAACCAGTTTGCATCACTCCGCAACCAATTCGCACCACTGCGCAACCAGTTTGCACCACTCACAACCAGTTTGCACCATTCCGCAACCAGTTTGCACCACTCGGCAACCAGTTCGCACCACTCCGCAGCCAGTTCGCACCACTCCGCGACCAATTCGCACCACTCCGCAACCAGTTGGCACCACTCCGCAACCAGTTCGCATCACTCCGCAACCAGTTCGCACCAGTCCATCCTGAGTTCGCACCACTCCGCAACCGCTTCGCACCACTCTGCAACCAGTTCACACCACTCCGCAACCAGTTTGCACACCTCCGCACCTAGTTCGCACCACTCCGCAACCAGTTCGCACCACTCCGCAACCAGTTCGCACCCCTCCACAATCAGTGGGCACCACTCCACAACCAGTTCGCACAACTACGCAGCGAGTTGGCACCACTCCGCAACCAATTCGTGCCACTCCGCAACCTGTTCCACCACTCTGGAACCAAATCGCACCACTGCACAACCAGTTCGCACCACTCCGCAACCAGTTTGCACCGCTCTGCAACCGGTTCGCACCACTCCGCAATCCGTTCGCACCACTCAACAACCAGTTTGCACCACTCCGCAACTAGTTCGCATCACTCCGCAGCCAGTTCGCACCACTCGGCAACCAGTTCGCACCACTCCGCAACCAGTTCGCAGCACACCGCAACCAGTTTGCACCACTCTGCAACCAGTTCGCACCACTTTGCAACCAGTTCGCACCACTCCGCAATCCGTTCGCACCACTCCACAACCAGTTTGCACCACTCCGCAACTAGTTCGCACCACTCCGCAGCCAGTTTGCACCACTCCGCAGCCAGTTTGCACCACTCTGCAACCAGTTCGCACCACTTTGCAACCAGTTCGCACCACTCCGCAATCCGTTCGCACCACTCCACAACCAGTTTGCACCACTCCGCAACTAGTTCGCACCACTCCGCAGCCAGTTTGCACCACTCCGCAGCCAGTTTGCACCACTCTGCAACCAGTTCGCACCACTTTGCAACCAGTTCGCACCACTCCGCAATCCGTTCGCACCACTCCACAACCAGTTTGCACCACTCCGCAACTAGTTCGCACCACTCCGCAGCCAGTTTGCACCACTCCGCAGCCAGTTTGCACCACTCTGCAACCAGTTCGCACCACTTTGCAACCAGTTCGCACCACTCCGCAATCCGTTCGCACCACTCCACAACCAGTTTGCACCACTCCGCAACTAGTTCGCACCACTCCGCAGCCAGTTTGCACCACTCCGCAGCCAGTTTGCACCACTCTGCAACCAGTTCGCACCACTTTGCAACCAGTTCGCACCACTCCGCAATCCGTTCGCACCACTCCACAACCAGTTTGCACCACTCCGCAACTAGTTCGCACCACTCCGCAGCCAGTTTGCACCACTCCGCAGCCAGTTTGCACCACTCTGCAACCAGTTCGCACCACTTTGCAACCAGTTCGCACCACTCCGCAATCCGTTCGCACCACTCCACAACCAGTTTGCACCACTCCGCAACTAGTTCGCACCACTCCGCAGCCAGTTTGCACCACTCCGCAGCCAGTTTGCACCACTCTGCAACCAGTTCGCACCACTTTGCAACCAGTTCGCACCACTCCGCAATCCGTTCGCACCACTCCACAACCAGTTTGCACCACTCCGCAACTAGTTCGCACCACTCCGCAGCCAGTTTGCACCACTCCGCAGCCAGTTTGCACCACTCTGCAACCAGTTCGCACCACTTTGCAACCAGTTCGCACCACTCCGCAATCCGTTCGCACCACTCCACAACCAGTTTGCACCACTCCGCAACTAGTTCGCACCACTCCGCAGCCAGTTTGCACCACTCCGCAGCCAGTTTGCACCACTCTGCAACCAGTTCGCACCACTTTGCAACCAGTTCGCACCACTCCGCAATCCGTTCGCACCACTCCACAACCAGTTTGCACCACTCCGCAACTAGTTCGCACCACTCCGCAGCCAGTTTGCACCACTCCGCAGCCAGTTTGCACCACTCTGCAACCAGTTCGCACCACTTTGCAACCAGTTCGCACCACTCCGCAATCCGTTCGCACCACTCCACAACCAGTTTGCACCACTCCGCAACTAGTTCGCACCACTCCGCAGCCAGTTTGCACCACTCCGCAGCCAGTTTGCACCACTCTGCAACCAGTTCGCACCACTTTGCAACCAGTTCGCACCACTCCGCAATCCGTTCGCACCACTCCACAACCAGTTTGCACCACTCCGCAACTAGTTCGCACCACTCCGCAGCCAGTTTGCACCACTCCGCAGCCAGTTTGCACCACTCTGCAACCAGTTCGCACCACTTTGCAACCAGTTCGCACCACTCCGCAATCCGTTCGCACCACTCCACAACCAGTTTGCACCACTCCGCAACTAGTTCGCACCACTCCGCAGCCAGTTTGCACCACTCCGCAGCCAGTTTGCACCACTCTGCAACCAGTTCGCACCACTTTGCAACCAGTTCGCACCACTCCGCAATCCGTTCGCACCACTCCACAACCAGTTTGCACCACTCCGCAACTAGTTCGCACCACTCCGCAGCCAGTTTGCACCACTCCGCAGCCAGTTTGCACCACTCTGCAACCAGTTCGCACCACTTTGCAACCAGTTCGCACCACTCCGCAATCCGTTCGCACCACTCCACAACCAGTTTGCACCACTCCGCAACTAGTTCGCACCACTCCGCAGCCAGTTTGCACCACTCCGCAGCCAGTTTGCACCACTCTGCAACCAGTTCGCACCACTTTGCAACCAGTTCGCACCACTCCGCAATCCGTTCGCACCACTCCACAACCAGTTTGCACCACTCCGCAACTAGTTCGCACCACTCCGCAGCCAGTTTGCACCACTCCGCAGCCAGTTTGCACCACTCTGCAACCAGTTCGCACCACTTTGCAACCAGTTCGCACCACTCCGCAATCCGTTCGCACCACTCCACAACCAGTTTGCACCACTCCGCAACTAGTTCGCACCACTCCGCAGCCAGTTTGCACCACTCCGCAGCCAGTTTGCACCACTCTGCAACCAGTTCGCACCACTTTGCAACCAGTTCGCACCACTCCGCAATCCGTTCGCACCACTCCACAACCAGTTTGCACCACTCCGCAACTAGTTCGCACCACTCCGCAGCCAGTTTGCACCACTCCGCAGCCAGTTTGCACCACTCTGCAACCAGTTCGCACCACTTTGCAACCAGTTCGCACCACTCCGCAATCCGTTCGCACCACTCCACAACCAGTTTGCACCACTCCGCAACTAGTTCGCACCACTCCGCAGCCAGTTTGCACCACTCCGCAGCCAGTTTGCACCACTCTGCAACCAGTTCGCACCACTTTGCAACCAGTTCGCACCACTCCGCAATCCGTTCGCACCACTCCACAACCAGTTTGCACCACTCCGCAACTAGTTCGCACCACTCCGCAGCCAGTTTGCACCACTCCGCAGCCAGTTTGCACCACTCTGCAACCAGTTCGCACCACTTTGCAACCAGTTCGCACCACTCCGCAATCCGTTCGCACCACTCCACAACCAGTTTGCACCACTCCGCAACTAGTTCGCACCACTCCGCAGCCAGTTTGCACCACTCCGCAGCCAGTTTGCACCACTCTGCAACCAGTTCGCACCACTTTGCAACCAGTTCGCACCACTCCGCAATCCGTTCGCACCACTCCACAACCAGTTTGCACCACTCCGCAACTAGTTCGCACCACTCCGCAGCCAGTTTGCACCACTCCGCAGCCAGTTTGCACCACTCTGCAACCAGTTCGCACCACTTTGCAACCAGTTCGCACCACTCCGCAATCCGTTCGCACCACTCCACAACCAGTTTGCACCACTCCGCAACTAGTTCGCACCACTCCGCAGCCAGTTTGCACCACTCCGCAGCCAGTTTGCACCACTCTGCAACCAGTTCGCACCACTTTGCAACCAGTTCGCACCACTCCGCAATCCGTTCGCACCACTCCACAACCAGTTTGCACCACTCCGCAACTAGTTCGCACCACTCCGCAGCCAGTTTGCACCACTCCGCAGCCAGTTTGCACCACTCTGCAACCAGTTCGCACCACTTTGCAACCAGTTCGCACCACTCCGCAATCCGTTCGCACCACTCCACAACCAGTTTGCACCACTCCGCAACTAGTTCGCACCACTCCGCAGCCAGTTTGCACCACTCCGCAGCCAGTTTGCACCACTCTGCAACCAGTTCGCACCACTTTGCAACCAGTTCGCACCACTCCGCAATCCGTTCGCACCACTCCACAACCAGTTTGCACCACTCCGCAACTAGTTCGCACCACTCCGCAGCCAGTTTGCACCACTCCGCAGCCAGTTTGCACCACTCTGCAACCAGTTCGCACCACTTTGCAACCAGTTCGCACCACTCCGCAATCCGTTCGCACCACTCCACAACCAGTTTGCACCACTCCGCAACTAGTTCGCACCACTCCGCAGCCAGTTTGCACCACTCCGCAGCCAGTTTGCACCACTCTGCAACCAGTTCGCACCACTTTGCAACCAGTTCGCACCACTCCGCAATCCGTTCGCACCACTCCACAACCAGTTTGCACCACTCCGCAACTAGTTCGCACCACTCCGCAGCCAGTTTGCACCACTCCGCAGCCAGTTTGCACCACTCTGCAACCAGTTCGCACCACTTTGCAACCAGTTCGCACCACTCCGCAATCCGTTCGCACCACTCCGTAACCAGTTTGCACTACTACACAACTAGTTCGCACCACTCCGCAACGAGTTCGCACCACTCCGCAACCAGTTCGCACCACACCGCAACCAGTTCGCACCACTCCGCAACCAGTTTGCACAACTCCGCAACCAGTTCGCACTACTCCCAAACCAGTTCGCACCTCTCCGCAACCAGTTCGCACCACTCCGCAACCAGCTCGCATCACTCCGCAACCAGTTTGCACCACTCCGCAACCAGTTTGCACCACTCTGCAACCGGTTCGCACCACTCCACAACCAGTGCGCACCACTCCACAAACAGTTCGCACCACTCCGCAGACAGTTCGCACCACTCCTCAACCAGTTCGCACCCCTCCGCAACCAGTTCACGCCACTATGCAACCAGTTCGCACCACACGGCAACGAGTTCGCACCACTCCGCAAACAGCTCGCACCACTCAGCAACCGGATTATACCACTACACAACCAGTTCGCACCACTCCGCAACCAATTCGTACCACTCCGCAACCAGATCGCACCACTCCGCAACCAGTTCGCACCACTCCACAACCAGTTCGCACCACTCCACAACCTGTTTGCACCACTCTGCAACCTGTTTGCACCACTCCACAACCATGTTGCACCACTCCGCAACCAGTTCGCACCACTCCGCAACCAGCTCGCACCAATCTGCAACCAGTTCGCATCACTTCAGAACCACTTCGCACCACTCCGCAACCAGTTCGCACCACTCGGCAACCAGTTCGCACCACTCCGCAACCCGTTCGCACCACTCCGCAACCAGTTCGCACCACTCTGCAACCAGTTCGCACCACTCCACAACCAGTTCGCACCACTCCGCAACCAGTTCGCACCACTCCGCAACCAGTTGGCACCACTTGGCAACCAGCTCGCACCACTCCGCAACCAGTTCCCACCACTCCGCAACAGGTTCGCACCACTCTGCAACCAGTTTGCATCACTCTGAAACCAGTTCCCACCACTTTGCCACCAGTTTGCACCACTCCGCAACAAGTGAGAACCACTCCGCAACCAGTTCGCAGCACTCCGCAACCAGTTTGCACCACTCCGCAACCAGTTCGCACCATTCCGCAACCAGTTCGCACAACTCTGAAACCAGTTTGCAGCACTCTGCAACCAGTTTGCACCACTCCGCAACCAGTTTGCACCACTCTGCAGCCAGTTAGCAGCACTCCGCAACCAGTTTCCATAACTCCGCAACCACTTCGCACCACTCCGTAACAAGTTCCAACCACTCCGCAACCTGTTCGCACCACTCGGCAACCAGTTCGCACAACTCCATAACCAGTTTGCACCACTCCGCAACCGGTTCGCACCACTCTACAACCGGTTTGCACCACTCTGCAACCGGTTCGCACCACTCCACAACCAGTTCGCACCACTCCGCAACCAGTTCGCACCACTCCGCAACCAGTTCGCACCACTCTGCAACCAGTTCGCACCACTCCAGAACCAGTTCGCACCACTCCTCAACCAGTTTGCACCACTCTGCAACCAGATCACACCACTCCTCAACAAGTTCGCATACCTCCTCAACCAGTTCGGACCACTCCGCAACCAGTTCGCACCACTCCCAACCAGTTTGCACCACTCTGCAACCAGTTCGCACCACTCCGCAACCAGTTCCCACCACTCCGCAATTAGTTCGCACCACTTCGCAACCAGGTCGCACTAGTCCGCAACCAGTTCGCACCACTCCGCAACCAGTTCACACCACTCCACAACCAGTCCGCACCATTCTGCAACCCATTTGCACCACTCCGCAACCAGTTCGTACCATCGCGCAACCAGTTCCCACCACTCCGCAACCAGTTTGCACCACTCCGCAACCAGTTCGCACCACTCCGAACCCAGTTCGCACCACTCCCCAACCAGTTCGCACCACTCCAAAACCATTTCGCACCACTCGGCAACCAGTTTGCACCACTCCGTAACCAGTTTCCACCACTACACAACCAGTTTCTACCACTCCGCAACCAATTCGTACAACTCCGCAACCAGATCGCACCAATCCGCAACCAGTTCCCACCACTGCACAACCAGTTCGCACCACTCCGCAACAAGTTCGCACCACTCTGCAACGTGTTCGCACCACTCCACAACCAGTTCGCACCACTCCGCAACCAGTTCGCACCACTCCGCAACCAGTTCGCACCACTCGGCAACCAGTTCGCACCACTCCGATCCAGTTTGCACCACTCTGCAACCAGTTGGCACCACTCCGCAACCAGTTCGCACGACTCCGCAACCAGTTCGCACCACTCGGCAACCAGTTCGCACCACTCCGATCCAGTTTGCACCACTCTGCAACCAGTTGGCACCACTCCGCAACCAGTTCGCACGACTCCGCAACCAGTTCGCACCACTCGGCAACCAGTTCGCACCACTCCGATCCAGTTTGCACCACTCTGCAACCAGTTGGCACCACTCCGCAACCAGTTCGCACGACTCCGCAACCAGTTCGCACCACTCGGCAACCAGTTCGCACCACTCCGATCCAGTTTGCACCACTCTGCAACCAGTTGGCACCACTCCGCAACCAGTTCGCACGACTCCGCAACCAGTTCGCACCACTCGGCAACCAGTTCGCACCACTCCGATCCAGTTTGCACCACTCTGCAACCAGTTGGCACCACTCCGCAACCAGTTCGCACGACTCCGCAACCAGTTCGCACCACTCGGCAACCAGTTCGCACCACTCCGATCCAGTTTGCACCACTCTGCAACCAGTTGGCACCACTCCGCAACCAGTTCGCACGACTCCGCAACCAGTTCGCACCACTCGGCAACCAGTTCGCACCACTCCGATCCAGTTTGCACCACTCTGCAACCAGTTGGCACCACTCCGCAACCAGTTCGCACGACTCCGCAACCAGTTCGCACCACTCGGCAACCAGTTCGCACCACTCCGATCCAGTTTGCACCACTCTGCAACCAGTTGGCACCACTCCGCAACCAGTTCGCACGACTCCGCAACCAGTTCGCACCACTCGGCAACCAGTTCGCACCACTCCGATCCAGTTTGCACCACTCTGCAACCAGTTGGCACCACTCCGCAACCAGTTCGCACGACTCCGCAACCAGTTCGCACCACTCGGCAACCAGTTCGCACCACTCCGATCCAGTTTGCACCACTCTGCAACCAGTTGGCACCACTCCGCAACCAGTTCGCACGACTCCGCAACCAGTTCGCACCACTCGGCAACCAGTTCGCACCACTCCGATCCAGTTTGCACCACTCTGCAACCAGTTGGCACCACTCCGCAACCAGTTCGCACGACTCCGCAACCAGTTCGCACCACTCGGCAACCAGTTCGCACCACTCCGATCCAGTTTGCACCACTCTGCAACCAGTTGGCACCACTCCGCAACCAGTTCGCACGACTCCGCAACCAGTTCGCACCACTCGGCAACCAGTTCGCACCACTCCGATCCAGTTTGCACCACTCTGCAACCAGTTGGCACCACTCCGCAACCAGTTCGCACGACTCCGCAACCAGTTCGCACCACTCGGCAACCAGTTCGCACCACTCCGATCCAGTTTGCACCACTCTGCAACCAGTTGGCACCACTCCGCAACCAGTTCGCACGACTCCGCAACCAGTTCGCACCACTCGGCAACCAGTTCGCACCACTCCGATCCAGTTTGCACCACTCTGCAACCAGTTGGCACCACTCCGCAACCAGTTCGCACGACTCCGCAACCAGTTCGCACCACTCGGCAACCAGTTCGCACCACTCCGATCCAGTTTGCACCACTCTGCAACCAGTTGGCACCACTCCGCAACCAGTTCGCACGACTCCGCAACCAGTTCGCACCACTCGGCAACCAGTTCGCACCACTCCGATCCAGTTTGCACCACTCTGCAACCAGTTGGCACCACTCCGCAACCAGTTCGCACGACTCCGCAACCAGTTCGCACCACTCGGCAACCAGTTCGCACCACTCCGATCCAGTTTGCACCACTCTGCAACCAGTTGGCACCACTCCGCAACCAGTTCGCACGACTCCGCAACCAGTTCGCACCACTCGGCAACCAGTTCGCACCACTCCGATCCAGTTTGCACCACTCTGCAACCAGTTGGCACCACTCCGCAACCAGTTCGCACGACTCCGCAACCAGTTCGCACCACTCGGCAACCAGTTCGCACCACTCCGATCCAGTTTGCACCACTCTGCAACCAGTTGGCACCACTCCGCAACCAGTTCGCACGACTCCGCAACCAGTTCGCACCACTCGGCAACCAGTTCGCACCACTCCGATCCAGTTTGCACCACTCTGCAACCAGTTGGCACCACTCCGCAACCAGTTCGCACGACTCCGCAACCAGTTCGCACCACTCGGCAACCAGTTCGCACCACTCCGATCCAGTTTGCACCACTCTGCAACCAGTTGGCACCACTCCGCAACCAGTTCGCACGACTCCGCAACCAGTTCGCACCACTCGGCAACCAGTTCGCACCACTCCGATCCAGTTTGCACCACTCTGCAACCAGTTGGCACCACTCCGCAACCAGTTCGCACGACTCCGCAACCAGTTCGCACCACTCGGCAACCAGTTCGCACCACTCCGATCCAGTTTGCACCACTCTGCAACCAGTTGGCACCACTCCGCAACCAGTTCGCACGACTCCGCAACCAGTTCGCACCACTCGGCAACCAGTTCGCACCACTCCGATCCAGTTTGCACCACTCTGCAACCAGTTGGCACCACTCCGCAACCAGTTCGCACGACTCCGCAACCAGTTCGCACCACTCGGCAACCAGTTCGCACCACTCCGATCCAGTTTGCACCACTCTGCAACCAGTTGGCACCACTCCGCAACCAGTTCGCACGACTCCGCAACCAGTTCGCACCACTCGGCAACCAGTTCGCACCACTCCGATCCAGTTTGCACCACTCTGCAACCAGTTGGCACCACTCCGCAACCAGTTCGCACGACTCCGCAACCAGTTCGCACCACTCGGCAACCAGTTCGCACCACTCCGATCCAGTTTGCACCACTCTGCAACCAGTTGGCACCACTCCGCAACCAGTTCGCACGACTCCGCAACCAGTTCGCACCACTCGGCAACCAGTTCGCACCACTCCGATCCAGTTTGCACCACTCTGCAACCAGTTGGCACCACTCCGCAACCAGTTCGCACGACTCCGCAACCAGTTCGCACCACTCGGCAACCAGTTCGCACCACTCCGATCCAGTTTGCACCACTCTGCAACCAGTTGGCACCACTCCGCAACCAGTTCGCACGACTCCGCAACCAGTTCGCACCACTCGGCAACCAGTTCGCACCACTCCGATCCAGTTTGCACCACTCTGCAACCAGTTGGCACCACTCCGCAACCAGTTCGCACGACTCCGCAACCAGTTCGCACCACTCGGCAACCAGTTCGCACCACTCCGATCCAGTTTGCACCACTCTGCAACCAGTTGGCACCACTCCGCAACCAGTTCGCACGACTCCGCAACCAGTTCGCACCACTCGGCAACCAGTTCGCACCACTCCGATCCAGTTTGCACCACTCTGCAACCAGTTGGCACCACTCCGCAACCAGTTCGCACGACTCCGCAACCAGTTCGCACCACTCGGCAACCAGTTCGCACCACTCCGATCCAGTTTGCACCACTCTGCAACCAGTTGGCACCACTCCGCAACCAGTTCGCACGACTCCGCAACCAGTTCGCACCACTCGGCAACCAGTTCGCACCACTCCGATCCAGTTTGCACCACTCTGCAACCAGTTGGCACCACTCCGCAACCAGTTCGCACGACTCCGCAACCAGTTCGCACCACTCGGCAACCAGTTCGCACCACTCCGATCCAGTTTGCACCACTCTGCAACCAGTTGGCACCACTCCGCAACCAGTTCGCACGACTCCGCAACCAGTTCGCACCACTCGGCAACCAGTTCGCACCACTCCGATCCAGTTTGCACCACTCTGCAACCAGTTGGCACCACTCCGCAACCAGTTCGCACGACTCCGCAACCAGTTCGCACCACTCGGCAACCAGTTCGCACCACTCCGATCCAGTTTGCACCACTCTGCAACCAGTTGGCACCACTCCGCAACCAGTTCGCACGACTCCGCAACCAGTTCGCACCACTCGGCAACCAGTTCGCACCACTCCGATCCAGTTTGCACCACTCTGCAACCAGTTGGCACCACTCCGCAACCAGTTCGCACGACTCCGCAACCAGTTCGCACCACTCGGCAACCAGTTCGCACCACTCCGATCCAGTTTGCACCACTCTGCAACCAGTTGGCACCACTCCGCAACCAGTTCGCACGACTCCGCAACCAGTTCGCACCACTCGGCAACCAGTTCGCACCACTCCGATCCAGTTTGCACCACTCTGCAACCAGTTGGCACCACTCCGCAACCAGTTCGCACGACTCCGCAACCAGTTCGCACCACTCGGCAACCAGTTCGCACCACTCCGATCCAGTTTGCACCACTCTGCAACCAGTTGGCACCACTCCGCAACCAGTTCGCACGACTCCGCAACCAGTTCGCACCACTCGGCAACCAGTTCGCACCACTCCGATCCAGTTTGCACCACTCTGCAACCAGTTGGCACCACTCCGCAACCAGTTCGCACGACTCCGCAACCAGTTCGCACCACTCGGCAACCAGTTCGCACCACTCCGATCCAGTTTGCACCACTCTGCAACCAGTTGGCACCACTCCGCAACCAGTTCGCACGACTCCGCAACCAGTTCGCACCACTCGGCAACCAGTTCGCACCACTCCGATCCAGTTTGCACCACTCTGCAACCAGTTGGCACCACTCCGCAACCAGTTCGCACGACTCCGCAACCAGTTCGCACCACTCGGCAACCAGTTCGCACCACTCCGATCCAGTTTGCACCACTCTGCAACCAGTTGGCACCACTCCGCAACCAGTTCGCACGACTCCGCAACCAGTTCGCACAACTCCGCAACCAGTTCCCACAACTCCGCAACCAAATTGCACAACTCCGCAACCAGTTCGCACCAATCGGCAACCAGTTCGCACCACTCCGATCCAGTTTGCACCACTCTGCAACCAGTTCGCACCACTCCGCAATTAGTTCGCACCACTCCGCAACCAGTTTGCACCACTCCGCAACCAGTTTGCACCACTCCGCAACAGTTTGCACCAATCCGCAACCAGTTCACACAACTCCGCATCCAGTTCGAACCACGACGCAATCAGTTCGCTCCACTCCGAAACCAGTTCCCACCAATGCGCAACCAGTTCGCACCACTCCTCAACCAGTTCGAACCACTCCACAACCAGTATCCACCACTCCGCAACCAGTTCACACCACTTCTCAACCAGTTCGCACCATTCCGCAACCCCTTCGCACCACTCTGCAACCAGTTCGCACCACTCCGCAACCAGTTCGCACCACTCCGCAACCAGTTCGCACCACTCCGCAACCAGTTCGCACCACTCCGCAACCAGT